>NTHP01000150.1:61100-77770 GCA_003416845.1 Oplegnathus fasciatus
GGGGGGGGCTGTTGACTAGAGGACGGGCTCCTGAAGGGCCACTGAAGGGGCTCAGAGTGAGTAGAGGAGTGAGGAGATATTGGGGTGATGACGAGAGGCTGGTCTTAGTTTGAAGTTCATTACTTTAGTTAGCAAACTTCTATCAGAGTCCAAGAATCTCTGGAGGCAGAAAGTTGAGTTACACCTCAATGGAAGGAGCCAAAGGTCGATAGTTTTGGCATAGCTACAACCGGACAAAATTTAATAGCAATATGTTTTATTTTCCTGTATTTCTGACGTTGAAAGCCTTGATCTTGGTGGGTCAGGGGGCTATCTAACTATCTGCATAAAGACTAGCTTGATTTTCTGACACAAAAATTCTCAACACAAGCTCCAATTCCCTGGTGTTTCTGAAGCTTTCAACCACATCTTGTCGCCTAAATTCTATACTACTTCTATACTTGACAACTGAACTCCATCTGCTGAGGAAGGTCACGAGATGTGGTTGAAAGCTACGGAAACACAGAGTTATCTGACCTTGCATTAAAAATTTTTTGTCAAACTGCTATTTTCAAGGTCATATAGTTTGAACTTGAAATGCCAGCTATGCTAACTTCCTAACAGATGAGTTATGACTTAAACTGTGACAAGACAGCTAAGATTCACAATAATAGCTTCCTCCAAGCTTCCACTTTGCCTAATTGAATTGGCTTCAGTGTAATGTTAAGCAAAGGGAAGGTTAAACCACATTAAATCTTAACGTCCCCAATATTTTCTTTCGTAGCTTCAAAGTTAAACACATTTTTCCACATTATTTTGCAGCCTCATGTACATAATCTGCCACACCATATTTGCACCCTTATATCAAAAACTAAATTGTAGACGTAATACATAAGATTTTACCCCACCTAATCCAATAAGTCTTCGTCACACATTCAGTATCTTTGGAAAGCTTTGGAAGAAGACTAAATTTAAAATAAACTTCAGTGGGGTGAAAACATTATTTCTGCCTCCAGAGCAGCTCTGCTTGTAGAAAGTGTTGAATGACAAACAAAAAGTGCCGGGAAAAAGATGCTGGACTGGACCAACCTCTCCTCCACCTCTTCCCCAAGTCTCCTCCTCCTTCGACTCCTCACTCTTCTACGCCAACACGTCCTCCCCTCCATGGTTGTAAAGTTTGCTGCAATCACTGCTCCTCTTCCTCTTTTATCCTTGCCTGCCTGCTGTGTTATTGACCTTCTTTTTACCACTTTTATAAAGAAACCCCACCACATCCGTGTGTGTGTGTGTGTGTGTGTGTCGAAGCGCTACAACTTCTGCTTTTACCCTTCTCTTGCTGTGTTACCTTATCTCCTTTGTAGATAGTGAGAGTTTGTTCGCTTCTCAGCGACCCGTCGCCGGGAGTACCACTGGGTCCGGGAAGACCCAAATCGCCCTGGAGTCCGAAATACACACAACACACCGTTAGCCAATCAGGAGAGTTCGGGGGGGGTGGAGGAGAAACAGGAAGAGGAAGGAGGTCATAGTGGGAGGTGAGAGGAAAGAAGTAGATATAAGAAAGAGGAGGAGGAGGAAGGGGCAGCAAAAGATAAAGAAAACACAAAAGAGCAGATAGAAAGGTGGATAAATATGGCCAAAAGTATGTGGACACCTGAACATTAAACTCATATGTGATTGCTGAACCTGTCATTCCAAAACCGTGGTCATTAATCAGCCTCCACTCTTCTGGGAAAGCTTTCCACAAGATTTTAGGAACCTGGATGCAGGTCTAAACTATAAAGACCTCCATGGATCGCTAACAAGTGCTGTAAAACTTTTGACCAGGTCCTCTATAAAGTGACACCGATTTTGATTTCTTTACGCTGGCTTCCCATCAAATCCAGAATCCAATTCAAGATCCTCGTGACCACGTTTACAGCTCTGCACGGTCGGGCCTACTGTACATTAGAGAGCTGCTGCAGCCCTTCATCACCGGCAGGTCTTCTGATCAGCGTTTGTTTGTTATTTCTCGCTCTAGCCTCAAAACTAAAAGGAGACTGCACTTGTGAGGTTGTGGCCACCGATTTTACACACAGTCCGTTTACAGGTCTTGGGGAGTACTACTGCATACATGTATTTGAAAAAAGTTGTATAAAGCTTTTTGTGGCTCCAGAGGGAGCTGCGAGAAATCTGATAAATTGCCTCAAGTGATGTTACTTGAGTCAGTGTCAGTTGGAAAAAAATCTGGGGTTGTGGAGTGAAGAAGTGAGCCTCTGCAGCTCGCTCCTCATCTCTGGCTATCCACTACAAACATAACACACCTGGATCTCTGACCAAACTGTCCGCGGTCAAGTTGCGTTGTGGGTAATGTAGGCACCAGGTTTTGACAAGAAAGAAGAATGAAAAAAGAGACCTGCCTATTTAGACTTGCCTTTGTATCATTTTTATTTATTTTTACTCTATTTTATGTCGGTTGCCTCATAATACTTGCGAAACACTTTGTGACATCTGCACATGAAAAGTGCTATATAAATAAACTTACTTCCTTACTGTAATATTGTCTCAAATATTCTAGGGTGCTGTAGCATTAGGATTTCTCGTCTAACCCCAAACAAAACCATGAAATAGCATGTCCACATACTTTTGGCCATACAGTGTACAGAGATAGATAGATTGATAATAACAAACATGTTTCTTGTCAGCTTTGTTTCCTTATAAAGGATTAAGGATAGATCTATCTAGTCAGATAGATAGATAGATAGATAGATAGACAGATAGACAGATAGATAGATAGATAGATCCAAACTAAATCATGAGGATGGATAAAGAAACAGTGCAAGGAGTGAGGAAGAGAGAAAAGGGGAAGAGAGAGCTCAGGGATACTTCATCCCGAGTTTCTTGTTGATCAGTTTTAAGACATTTCGAGCCCCCATTTTTCCCACGGCTACAAATGCCACACAGGACAATTTGCATTTCATCCTACAGGTAATGTTTTTCAGCGGGCTCAACAGTAAATCCAGCTGTTTCCACATCCAGTTCAACCCTGAATCTTTCTGAGTTCAGTGCCTGAGGGTTTGGTTGAGCATAACATGCATGCAGTGTGTGAGGAAGATGACTGTTAGTACTCTTGTGCGATTGTTCAGATGAGATGGGTGGGTGGATGGGGGGGTTGAGGAGTCAAAAGAGCAGGCAAAAATGAACTACAAATCCCAGAGTTCACCACCACATGCCCAAATGCGATTAAGAGGGGAAGGGGGGGTGCAGTGCAACATGGGAAGTAGGAGCAAGTGATTCCAGCACCCAGTTACAGTCCACAGATCGTCCTCCAGAGTGACAGCTCAGAAATTTGAATTTTGAAGTTTTAAGTATTATTTTGTATTATTAGTGTAATTTTCTTGATTTAAAGAACGTTTTAATATTTAATGCCACCGAATGCTGCGCAGTCGGGTTAAGATTGGATGAATTTTACTTAAATATTTAATCTTTTTTCCAATTTGGGAGAAAAACTTCAAGTAAAATCTCTGAACTGTCATTCAACAGTGAAGGAAACAAGTGCGTGATGCCACTGGTCAACTCGCAGACAATGTTCAAAGTAGATTTTGAATCTGAGAAACTTTGAACTACATTTATTTATCAATCCTTTAAGTCAGTCCTTTAAGAGTTTGATCCAGATCTGATATAAAAACTGTCTGCACGTGTCAGTGAGTTTGTCTCAGTGGCAGCACGGATCATTCGAAAGAACAAACCAGACTGAATCAAGTAGAGGTTCATGTGATCTTTTTATCATACAGGAAACGGATGCAACAAACAGTTCAGCAGTTGTGTCAATCTGGGGAAGGAGAGAGGAGGAGGATGGAGGGATGGGCGGGGTTAAGGAGGGAAGGATGGATGGAAGGTAAATTAACGTGTGTTGGACGGAAGAAGTGCGGGTTGCAAAGCCACCACCAGACAGATTTTAACATGCACAGTATTATATCCGACCAATTCATTTTGCAAACATGCACACACACATAAATGCATACACACTCACATACACACACACACACACACACACACACACCCCCGGGACCCAGCTAGAGCACTCTAAGCCTGCTGTTTTTTGTTTTGCTAGTCTGTAGCTGAAGTTTATGGGAATAAAGTGAGAGAAAGAGTAGAAACCACAACATTTTACTACAGAAGTTAAGAATTTAATGCAAAGAGTCTCTTCATCATTTGGTCACAGAAAAGAAATGTTCTTCAGGCATCTCTTAAACTTTATTACAAGCCTTTATTTATGTAGTCATAATGGTTTAAAAGGTTTCATCCTCACAGGGCCAACACATGTCCTGTTTATTGTCTATACAGAGTACCAGTTGTAATCAATCTGGTTTTATTATTTCCGCACTGAGACAAAGAGTCTCTTTACCGTGACCTGTTTTTTAATGTGAAACTGATCAGGCCTCTGCTTTCTTTTAAAGATTTACTGGAACATCATTGTGCAGTATTTTGTGATACGTCCGAGACATGTTAGCCAAATGTAGCTTAGCACAAAGGCTGCAAGGAGGCAAAAGCAGCTTGTTTGCTAACTAGCTAAATAACAGGCTAAAAAAACATCTTTAAAACAATTTAAAACTGGCTACAAATTCCATATTTTGTATAAAAAAAGAAGACTGTGTCTCATTTTTCCACTTATAGGAGCAAGACCACCTGTGTCCTGCTGCCTGTTTTTGTGCTAAGCTAGGCTAATGCATCCTGAAGGCACACCTGGAGAGACAAAAACGAAACTGATAACAATCATCAGACTTATTTCAGCCAAGATGATAAACAATTTCACGGCCCAAAAAGTGTTGTACTTCTTCCTTTAAGGTTTATTTTTTAAGTTCAGTGTTGTGGATTTTACGCTTTCTCTGGTATTTGAATCCATCTCAAACTGCCTGATGGAGACAAAGTATCCTCAATCTCACACAAAAAAATCATGTTTCATAACATCTGTACGTCACTGTGTAATTTCTCAGGTGGGAATTAACACCAACCAAAAAATCAAATACCTTAAGTAAAGTGTGTATGTGGCGGGTAAACCATTCACTCTTACGTTGGCATTATAGTGAAAGTGTCTAAATCATAATAATAATAACATCTGTGGAGCTAAACTGGGATTCCTTTCCTGTTTATCGAGTAAGTGAAAGAAAAACTAAATGATGAAAAACCAGAACAAGACTTCACTCGCCACCAGCATCGACAGGCCATTACTTGTGTGTGTGTGTGTGTGTGTGAATGAATCTATACAGACAAATGAGTCTACGTGAGCTCTTAACAAAGCATACCTTGTCTCCTTTCTCTCCTTCATAGCCGTCACTGCGGCTCCCCTAAAGACAACAAGAGTTAACAAAAACGCACTTGGAAGAACAAGAATCTTTAAATAGTAAAACTGAGGCCACTGCTTACTGCCTTATAACAGGATATAATAAATCACTATACTCTATTATTTTACTTACCATTGGCCCCGGGGGACCGGGAGGACCAGGTGGGCCCTAAAGACAGACGACAGAATCAGACTCAGTTTCACAGATAAAGTCAGCAACAAAGTCAGAAATAATATTCACAAATACTTCAAATGAAAGACAATAAAACAAAATATTCTTTAATGGACAGAAAGATGAATATGCAGTTTTTATATTATCAGTTGCTACAAACCATCAGCAGATGTGTAACAAAGTGCACCTCAGGAAATTATTAAACATAAATATGTAGCTGAATGTGATATTAAGAGGCAGGGAGCAGTCAGAGGAAGAGAAACAGATTAGTTTACATACAGGGAATCCCTCAGGGCCTTGTGGACCAGTAAAACCAGGTGGGCCATCAGGACCTCTGATACCCTGCAGAGAAAAACATTTATAGCTCATTATTTTACACAACTGACAGCAAGCGTATAACTAACTTAATCTTGCAGAAAAAAAGGCATCCTTTCCTTTTATTTTTACACCGACCAAACTTTCCTTCTGTATTTTGTTTAGTGAAATTCATATTGTATCATAAATTCAATTTTGCATTTAAAGTACAACATTTTGCAGGGTTCAAATGTGTTATTAAGTATTAATTTATCAGAATGTTGTTGCATCGTCAGCAGAAAAAGTAAAAATCTTACAGGTTGACCGTCCAGTCCTGGTGCACCCGGTATACTCTAAATAAGGAAAAAATAAACACAGATTAATTAATAAGCATTTTTAATTTCAATTCAATTTCTTTTTTAATAAAAGAAAACCTGAATTCATTTATTATCAACATTTTAGATTTGGATCTGCCTCAAAATGCAGACAATCATGCTGACTTGATGAAGAATATCTTAATCCTGTTCAGGAATATTTGGGCTTTGTGCACAGATGAGATTTATGACCTCTGTTACTGCCATTCAATTCTACTGTGCTATTACTGTAGCACCACCTACTGGCCAAATACCATGAGACTTAGCAGGCCGGCTCAGAGCTGATATAAGCATGTACCACATCAAAGTGGTCGCAGTTGCACAGTGAGTTATGGCAGTTTCTATAAAATACAATACATAATAAGAAATAATAAGAAATATCAACAAAAAAAAAACAATTCTTAACAGTTTTTTGGGCTCATCTAAATATTTTATGTACCAAATGTGGTGCAGATTATTCAAAATGTGTTAGGGTCTTGAAATCCTTGAAAGTTTTGCGCTTTATGCTTCAGGAGTTGTTACAAATGGCCACACAGTGGTGCTAAAAACTAGTCACTTTCCACCAAATGTCATTAAATCTGTCACCGAGTTTTTGAGATATCCTAATAAATAACTAATAGACAGACAAACTGCTGGACTGAAAACAAAACTTTGTTGATGAAGATGACAAAAACAAACTTCTTTACATCAGATTGAAAGCTGTACCCACTTTCAAAGGCCAAGAAAAAGGATCAAAGCCACATTTTGGTAATAAAGCTAATAAAAAGCCCTAAATCCATTAGCTTGTTCTTGCATAGGACAAAAAGTAAGAACCGAGTTTGGCCAGAAAACAGGCACAAACAATGTTTAATTACACCGCCAGTGCAGTTCTTCAACATGGGAGAGGAGATAAGAATGAAAATACAAATCAAGACGTTGGAAGGTAGAAAAAAGGAAGCGATGAAGGGAGGGAGGAGGGAGGAGGAGATGACGGGGATGGTAGAAATAAAGGATGGAGGGAGAGAAGTTGGGTCAGAGGAACCAGAAGAACTGAGACGGTAGAAAGGAAAGCTGGAAAGAAATGAAGAGTTGTAGGAACAGGAAGTAAAAGGAGTGAGGGAAAGGAAAGTGCAGCAGTACAGTATAAGCTGGAAGACCAAAAAATAAGATGCGTATGTGTGAGTTAATCTGAGACTAACCGTGATGCCGTCATCCGAGATGTATCGAGGCTCTCCTTTCTGACCCTTTGGCCCACTAGGCCCCTGTTGGAGGAAAGGACACCATCAGTATCCCTCTATCTATCCAAAGCAGCGACAATAAACTCTATATTCTCTAAACAATGACACTCAGACATCCAAAATATACAAACTAATGAAAGAGGAATTGAAGTGTGTCCTCACAGGATATCCGGGCAATCCAGGCCCTCCTGTCCCGAAGCCGGGGTCTCCAGGTTCTCCCCTGGTCCCGTTACAACCGTCAAGTCCTGGTGGTCCTCTGCCACCCTCCTGACCAGGGTGACCCTACAGAGAGAGGGAGAGGGGGGGTGTACTGTTCAAGATCAAGCACTGATGTTGGCACTCCGGGATTATTTTTTGTCGTGTCTTACTGTGTGTGCGTGAATACACATTGTGTGTATTTGTGTTTACTTACAGGTACTCCATCATTTCCTTGGAACCCTGGCACTCCCATAGGTCCCTGTATAAGTAAATAATAATGTATTTGGTAATTAGCCATATAAGAAACAGGGCATTGGTTCACTGTCTAATATTTTATTGTAAAAACAACACATGAACCACGTTAAGATCTATACCGCCCACCTTGTCTCCTTTGGGGCCAGATGGTCCTTTCAGTCCAATGTGGCCCTTCTCTCCTTTAGGCCCTGAAGGCCCAGGGCCCCCACGTGGCCCTTCTGGTCCGCTCTGACCAACTTCACCGAGAGACCCTGGACGACCCTGAGCGAAGAGAGACGAGACAAGGTCACTTTACAAGCCAAGTCATTTATTAGGCCATATTAGGCCTTATCGTAGAGGCCATCGAACAACAATATGTTCTGAAAGATTATTACATTTATTAAACACACAGTGACATTATTTCTGACTTCCAGGGATTTAATCAAGTCTCTGAAGGAAGTCGTATTAACTGATTTTAATTTTAAATTGTCAAAAATCTCAAATTTGTACAACATACAACACCATCTCTTCTTAGAGCCTCGATCCGGATAAGGGAAACTGACTTTAAATAAATAAATAAATGATCAATGGGTAAAAGGGAAGAACCGTTTTATGTATGTTTTACGGAGTTTTCTGTTTTTCTTGTGTTGTTTATATTTAAATACAAATATCAAACTGCTGTTATAGATCTTCAACAAGAGGACCACAAGAGAAGCGTGTCTTCTTTCTTTCTCTATTTTTGTGCTTTTATCTGCAGTTATTTTGAACCTAGTGCATCAAGTCGAGAGCCCTCTTGTGTTGTTAACAGTAAGATGAAATGAAATGAAAACATCATCAGAACCAAAAAGGGAAACATCTTCGTGCCTGTCGCGATCCATCATATAAAACTGAAGGTTTTACAGCATTTAATACATACTAGTCCATTTTACAAGATTTATGTCTTCAGCAGGAACCAACAGGAACGGTATTGGGAGACGGACTTTATGTCTTTTCATAGGGTTTGTTTACAATCAGAAAAATACAGAACAACATCAGCCTTATCCTTTAACTTTTTATAATATCTCTCTATCTAATGTATCAAACCGACACTGATTCCTTTGACAAAATAAATCTTAAAGTAAAGCTCTAACCTCTCTGATTACTGTTTGCCTCAGAGTGATGAGTTGATGATGAAGATGTGATAATCACCAGTAAGTGACCTGCATATGACACCTATAAGCCTCTTGTACGTCCCCATCATCATCATCTGATGTCTGAGTGTCTTAACTTCCACGTCAGTCTTTCCCTCCTTCCATCAACATCATTACACACCATCATCTACCTGATGGGGGAGTTTTCGAGCCGGGGAAACACTTGCAAACAAATTGCCGGGGAAGCCATTTTGTCTTTGTGTTTTGGATTTGATGGGTGTGTTTACATGAGACGGGAACAAGTCAGGGCGGAAAAAGCCCAGCTGTGGGTTTTTTTTAATACTCATGGAGGGATGTTAACACGTGAGTGCGCCTCACAATCCCAAATCTCGGAGGGATGGTGAAGTGCTTTATGTGGGCATGCAGCAGCATGTGGGCTTAGACGGTGGTCTGGAAGAAAAGCTGCTACTGTGGAGTGCTGTTTGGTTTGAAAATCACAGTAAAAAGGCAGTTTTTTGAAAACTTTATCAAAGCTAAACCTTTTCTGGGGGTATTTAGAGACAAAAAGCTAATTGTAAAGCCTTTAACTTGATATGAATGTGCTTGTGCTGCAGGTGGCAGACTGCAACACCGATTTCAACCACATGGTGGCAGCAGAAAAACAAAGCAACAGCATCAGCAGGTGGGTTTGCACTGATTTAAAGCTGGATGAATGAACAGGCCAAAGGAATCCCTCTCTTTAGAGGCAGAGTTCGTTAAGACAAATGCACACACGCATTCACGCTGCAGCTTCAGCTACTGACAACCTGCCATTAGCTTATATTTTAAGCAGTATAACAGGGTAGGGAGAGAGGAGACAGATGGAGGGAGGAGAGGGCGGAGAGAGGGACAGATGTCTGCGCTCGGGTCAAAGGAAAGTCAGAGGAGCGAAAAACTGACTCAGACAGGCTGAAGTCTGGTTTATTATTGTTTTCATAGACTCACTTAGATTAAAAAGACCTTGTTTTATTAACATGCAAACAGAGAATTTCTTTTACTTTTGTTTCATTGCCGCACCGCAAGGAAATGTGCTCATAAATTCATTCATAAAGACGCCACAGAGTTGAGTTAACTGAGGAAGTGAAACCAGTGCAGCAGATGTACATTTACCATTTATGAGACATTTACAGAGCTGAGATGTAAATGCTTGCATGCATGCACGTGTGTGACTGCATGTTCCAGAGGATGTTTCTTACTACCACACTCTTATCTTGAATTAATGTCTACCCTTAACTTTGCCCTTAACTCTATAAAGGAGTATGCACACTTAATTACATTCACACACCGTAGACCATACAGTCCATGACACACATATATGCACATGCACGGAGGCTGCACACCCTTCATTACACACAAGGTAAAGGTCCTCTATTAGTCCCATACACACACACACACACACACACAAGACAAAAAGGAAGGTAATTTTCTATGCCACACCTGGTCCTATTCATATATAACTGCTCTGCCTGCAGACACAAAACCATTTAACTAGTGAAGTAACAAATCTAAGATCAGGGGACATCATGGAAAAGGTCAAATACCACTTACAAACAATCTTTTGCATTTGTTTTAGCCTGCAGGGAGTACCAGACGGGTGGAGTTTATAGCGTTTATAGACTGACAAGCACATAAAAATATAAATACCTTCTTATGACTGTCTAAACTTTATGTTTCATTCCGTATGACAAAGCAAGGGACACTTATGAAGCATGAAATCAGTCAACCAGGTCATTTATTTATAGTTTGTTGAAAAAAAATGATCCGGGCGATGAAGAAAAACTGACACTATTGGAAGAAAAGGACACAATAAAATGACTCATGGCACTGCTGTCCATAGTATGACTGGGCTAGCTCTACGGTCGAGAGTTAGATGAGAAGATCAATACCACTCTAACGTCTGTCTGGTGAATATGAAGCCGCAGTTAGCTGCCGTTTAGCTTAGTTTAGCCTCTAACAGCGACGCTGCTCCGTCTCATAACTGCAAAACCTCGAGGTGTTTTTACACTTTAGTTGGGTTTTTTTTTTAGGTTAAAGAGACTAGGTATAACATGTTAATTAGTGAGCTTTAGGTGTGCTCTAAAAGCCAGGCTAGCCATTTCCCCCTGTTTCCAGCCTCTATGCTAAGCTAAGCTAACTGTCCGCTGGCTGTAGCTTCATATTTAAATGGACAAACATGTGAGTGGTATCAATCTTCTCATCTCACTCTCGGTAAGAAAGTAAATAAAAGTATTTTCCAAAATGTTGAACTGTTCATTTGGTCTATTATCAAAAGGAACTTAAAAATGATTTAAGTTTAGAATCAACCAACTAGAAAAAAAGGCAGGAAAGAGGAGAGTAAAGATGTCTTTTAGATTAATTGTTACTGTAAAGCCCTCTGGGATAAACTACTAATTGTGGAATACATAAATAAACTTGATATGAAGTTACTCTTTGCTGTACATCAGGTGTGACACTTGAAGTCCAAGCAAACTTAACTTTATACCTATGCAGTGATGTCACTGAGGCACACAGGTAGTTCCTGTCCGTTTACTGCACTTGGCTTTTAAAGTGACAATGATCCTGGATTAGCCTTGACCACACTGTGTGTCCAGTTGAGGCTGCAGCTCTGCTTCCAGCCCACGTGGCCTCGGGGCAGGCAGGTATCAGTAATGACAGGGCTGTGCCAGGTAAAGGCAGCCTGTTGGAGCTGTCTGGCTCGCAGCTCACACCTGGTTTCACCCGGGGAAAATATGCGGGGGTCCCACTTTCTCTCACACCTCGCCTTCCCCTCCGTCTCGTTCCCCATCACTCTTTCTTTTCAGCCTCATCACCTTTAGTTTTGACTTTATGCATTCTTTTCATGGAGCCTTTCCGATCCTGTTTCTTTCTTTTTGTTTTTCTTCCACCTTCCTCTAACCTGTGCCAACCACCTATTACAGTGCTCCTGCAACCTGCTCAGGTATATCTATGTTTGTGCAACAGTAAGACGTACTTTGGAGGGTTGTGGGGTCATCTTGTCAAAAGGCTGCGTCTTTCTAACATCTATTTTTCATGTCACAGGGGTCACTTTCAAAGACTTGGCTGGGTACTCTGTCTGTCTGGCCCTAATCATACTTAACAATGGCTGTAGGAACATAGAGGGACTTTTCCCATTTGTGAGAAGCTAATAAACGTAAGAAACAGCTACTAAAATCTGGTCTCCACAGAGCTGGAAGTGCGTGTCTCTGAGTGTTTGAAAGTGGAAGAGAGGTGAGTTTTCTGAAGGTTTAAACCATCTCTATTTATTCCCTAACATGGCAAGGAATTAAAAAATGCAGTCTTCAGAGGGGAAGATCACAGAGAGCGAGGAGAGAAGAGTGGAGATAAAAGGGAAGGGATGAAAGGGAACAAAGAAAGGGGGAAAAAAACACAGAAAACCAATACAGACAAAAAAAAAGGGAATCAGATTTTGCTGGACCATGAGGCTGCTCTAAAAATGACCTCTAGGTGGTGATCTAGCATTAAACACAGGTCACCAACCTTCAGTGACCTCTGTATATGAAAACTTTGCGATGGTATTTAATGACTGCTTAATAAAGTAAGTCAGAGCCAGAGCAGCGTTTCAAATAGTGACAATGAAATACTTTTTATTGCAACCTCACCTTGAGATTTTCAACAGGTGCGTCTTTAGATTAAAAAATACACCCGACATTACATTTTCTTGCAAATATTCATGTAAAATATCATCACTTTTTTTACTATAAAAGTGAAAGATCAAAGTCTGCCCTAATCCTTGAGGTTGTATTCATATTTTTTGGGCCACTTGGAGGCAGAATAACTCCAAAACAAGCTGATAGATACACATCCCTAACATATTATCATCTTATACATTCGTTATAAGTGTTACCAACATTACACACAACATTAGCATTGATTTGGAGCTGTATTTCTGGCCACCTGATGAATACAAGCCCAATACTCACTTGCCTTTTATCTCCGGTTTGGTCTCCACCAACTCCTGAAGGAAAGCTACAAGTTCAACTTTCTCTATTAGCTAGTCGCTAAATATGCCCTTTTTTTTGCTGCTGCTGTTGGAAGCAGAGTTGATGCGAGTCCTGAGAGACTGAACCTTCGTTAAATGTACGGTAAAACCAAAACAATGTGTTGAAAGAGGCTAAGAAGCTGCAGAGTTGCGTGATCTCTGTGGGTTTCTTACGAGCAGCCCTTTCCACATTACACCTAGTTATTTGGTTAAGGTTACGGAGGATTAAGATTGTAAAAATGCAGTTTGCGCCAGTCCACATGGTTCACATCTGGTTGGAACACATTATACAAATAATGTACTTTGTTTTTTATACACATGGAGACAAATTTTATCAGAGATCAGTCTATCCCCTCTGCCAGCGTCTCCCAGAGTCCCGACACCCTTGCCAGTTGGCATCCCCGTCTGTTTTCATGCCAGCCCGCCGGGTCTCCGCCCCGGCTCTTCCAGACCTTCCATCCTCATCATCTTCCAGCAGACTGGTCAGTTTGTAGGCTCAAATCCCCTCCAGCACAAAGGGCACAATGGAGCCTATTCTGGGCTGCTAAGCTCTCTGGACTTACTGCTCCCATCGGGCCTACCTCACTTCCTGATAGGGGAGAGTGCTTGGACAGACAGATTCTAGCCGCCATGCATGTGAAAACCAGTGTGTGTGTTGTCCATGAACGCATACAAACACGAACACACACCCTCGGGCCCTCTGAGGATTTATCGGGACGCATTGTTTTGAGCACCGAGTGTGCTAGGGGGAAGATTTTAGCTGTCACACCGCATGCTCACTGGGGGACGGTGATGGGAGCAACGTGGAGGGCGGGGGTGGCAAATGTTGGGTCTTTGGGTGCAAGTTTAATCGGTGGGGCAGTCTGATAACCCAATTACAGTTTGAGCCGCAGGCAAACACACACATGAATCGGCAGAACCTCAAACGCCCCTCGACAAAAAAGGCAAAGCGATGGCTACAAAATGTGCTCAAGGGACGGGACTTTTGATGCTATTAGAGATGAAACAACTGAAAACACTAACGAAAAAGTCAGCAGCTCCCACACCCGTCTACACACACACAGACAAGAGAAAGAGGGAAATCCTCTCTAGATGGGAATGTTTAGGTTGTGCCGTCTTTTTTTCCCTCCTATCCTCTCCAGCGATCAGACCGCGAACCCAAACACCTTCGTTTATCTCAGCCATGTTTGTCCTGCTCAGGATGAGTGATGATACAGCAACCAAAGACAGGGCGGACAGAGAGAGCGAGATAGTCTCATTATCTCAGCATATCATCTATGATGGAATTTCGCAGATACTTGGAGAGTTAAGAAACAACATCAAACTGGGAGCAGTTGGGCACCAAGGATGCAATCACACCTGCATTTCATTTTGTTAATTTTTTTTCGATTTTGGCTGTTTGAGTTGTAAATAAAAGTAGCTTGTTTATTGGACAGAGTTTTGGTGTCATTCTGCAAGACTGTGAGATTTTTGGCAAATCTGATGAAGAAACAACTGAATTTTGGCATTGGTCCATATTTTAGATGGTTTTATTGTTTTATTTTGTTATGCTAGAATTACTTCCGGTCCATCAGATTCAGGTTTGTCTCCTTATACCCATGGAACCTTGTGTTTTTCTATCTCTTACTGGACTTTTTTTATTTCCTGATTAATTGGAAGACAACTGAAACTTTACCCCTCATGCATCTCGTCCACCAGAGTCGATCTGTCCAAATATCAAAAGCAACAAACGCTCCAGACGTTGAATAAAATGCACCAGACATCCAAACCATGTCAGAGTTACTCTCCATTTCCTGGGTGGCTCAGTATTTAGAGGAAGACACTGACTTTGTTCAAGGCTTACAGGTTTTACTCCCAAGCAGACGTTTATAAAGCATCAAGTAAATAGTGTTTGTTACTTTGTGTTAATGAAAACAGATGGAATGAAGGAAATGTGATATAAGCACATTTATGATTTTGGATTTTGGTTCTATTTACGGTTTACAAGGAATTCCTTTGAATTATCTCCTTAACATCAACATAAACTCTAAACATGAGCTTGCAGTGGACAGCACAAGTTGTTTGTTTAGGGAAAAAAGGGGGAATCCAATGAAGAACTTGGAAACCAACCCTATTCATTTTAAACAGTGGAGTGAAACTATGTGTTAGTTACCCTCAGTTAATCAAAACACATCTATCTTGCTTTTGAATAACAAAATGGTGATTGAAAATACATCAAGTTCATTTAAATTTTGATATTTGCTGCTGATGGGAAATAAATCCTCTAGTGAAGTGATTCTTTTTCACCTGGTTTGAAATGAACAGAAGAGCCGAGTACTTGAATGATTGATAATCAATGAATCGTTTCATCCATTTTCAAGCAAAAATGACAAACATTCACAGGTTCCTGCTTCTCAAATGTGAGGCTTCTTTAGCTCATGTAACAGTAAACTGAATTTGGTTTTGGGCAATTAGTTGGACTAAACAAGCAACTTGAAGACGTCACCTTTGTGTCTGGGGAAAATATGATTTTTCATTATTTTCTAACAATTTAAGGAAAAAAAACGACCTGATTAATCAAGAATATAATTGGCAGATTAATAGATAATAAAAGTAATCTTTAGTTGCAGCCCTAAATCTGACTAAATTGCTGCTTTTCTGAGGCCTGTCGACATTGGAAATGGGACAGTGCAGAAACACTGTAACAATGTGTGCTTAATACCAAAATCAAATGAGCCCTATACTGCATATATCAACCTGTTTCTTGTCAAACTTTCATTAAATGTAAATCAATTAGAAGCGAGACAGTCACTACATTCACATGTCAGGTATCACAGCAGTCTTTTCTTTCCTCCAGAGACTGCATGTTTTTTTCTGCCTGCATGCTCCCTCAGACTGATTCCCACCCCTCCTCTGCACCTCTGGCTCATCTGTTTGTGGTGATGGCCGCCATTAAACAAACAACCTGTTCTCTCTTTTCATCCAGGTGCTTTCCCCTCCAATAAAAACCCCATTAGCGGTCAGCGGGCCACGCTGTCCCACGGTGATGATGTCATAAAGTTGTGGTGTTTTCTCAGCTGGCGAACATGAAGTGAGCTACAGCGAGGAAACTCAAGAGCAAAAGACAGCTATAAAACTTTTTAGTTTGTTGTTTTTTAATTTGTCTTTTTTGTTATCTGAATGCAACGAAGAACCTAAATTTCCCACGAAAAGGTGCTCAGGATGAGCTGTCAGGAAAGCCATAAATTTAAGACACAGGATTTTTACTCCACAGTCTTGGAAACTTTAACTAAATGGTGTAATTGGGGCTGAAACGATTAGCCTGAGGTGACGACAACCTCTGAGTGCAAACAGCAGATGAAATTGGCACGTATGGCTTGTTTGAACCTTTAAGACCTTTAAAAACCCAATGTACAGATGTGGCTGTTGAGGTAATGCGGATAAAGATGTTTGTTAACAGCTCAAAAATCAATTACCACGCTCAATTATGTGACGTTTGGCTCTCAAGGGGATTAGAGGTCAACGGAAGATGAAAAGAGAGAAAAGTCATGTTGAAATATTTCATTGTTTCTTGGTGATGCTGCAACATCTCCACTAGACTGCTGCTGTGAGAAATAAAGTGAAATTATGGATAAAAATGGCCCTTTGTTGAGGAAACCAGACACATCAGTTACACCCTGTACTTTAGATATCATCTCGATTTTCAGCTTCAGATAATTTGTCCCCCCCCCCCC
>NTHP01000150.1:89787-115862 GCA_003416845.1 Oplegnathus fasciatus
TCTCTCTCTCTCTCTCTCTCCCTCTTTTTTCCTCTCTACCTGCTTCAGGATTAAAGAAAAGGAATTCAGGGATGGAGAGGCGGCAGTCTTTCATCGAGAGAGGCCCCTCAGAGGGGTTTCATCCTTCGTTTTCTTATCTTCCCATCCCACCGAGACACACATCCACTATCACTTTACCCTCATCGTATTTTAAAAGGGGGTGGCTGCTGCACTCTCTCTTTTCCTCTCTATTCATCCTTTATTCCTGCTTTCCCTTTGTTGTCTGGGTGCGTGAGAGAGTCTTGCTTTTTCCCTCTTTCTGTCTGTCTCTCTGTCTGTCTTCCTCTTTCAACCAATCACAGTATTTCTTCCATTATTACACTTGACTGATGAATTATTTCATTGTTGTTTAGTCATTCATCAATCAAAAATGCCAATCATTTTCTATCTTCAGCTTCTCAAACATGAGGATTTGTTGTGTTTCTCTGTTTTATATCGTTGTAAAGCGGATTTATTCAGATTTTGGACTGTTGGTCGGACAAAACAGGCAGTTTCAAGATGTCACATTGGGCTCTGGGAAATGGTGACGGACGTTTTAAAAAATTATTTTCTGACATTTTATAGACTAAACGATAAATCTATTCATCAACAGATCTATATTGAAAATAGTTCCAGCTGGAGTTGTGCCTGCTTTTTTTCTGGTAAAACACAACAAGCATTTAAGTCGACTTAGCTACCAGCCTGTTGCATTAAATAAAAGTACAGAAGTACTATCAGCAAAATGTATCAAAAGTAAAAGTACTCATTATGCAGAATGGCTCCTTTCACGGTGTTATATTATCATAGATTACCATATTCTGTTTTTATCACTAACACGCAGCATTTCGATGTTGTAGTTTGTGAATGTGGAGCCACTTTTAGATATTTTGTGTACTAGTGGGTAGATTAGTAGTATACTGCAATACTGCATCATATCATATAAGTATATCATGTGTTTTTTTTATGCGAAAAGTAACTAGTAACTAAAGCTGTGAAATAAATAAATATTTCCTTCTGAAACATAGTGGAGTAGAAGTATAAAATAGCATAAAATTGAAATACTCATACATGTCAAAATTATACTTAAGTAAAGTACTTGAGTAAATGAACTTAATTACATTGCACCACTGGTAAATCTATACATTTCCATGGTTTGAGTGGAAAATCAGGTTAGCGACTCTTTTAATTCTTACCAGCTGCCTTTTCCTGTGCCGGAACAATGCTACCCGGCTTCAGGTGTGTGTCAGTTTGTGGTCATTTGATTAAACACAACATTACTTAGAAAATAAGCACCATGTGAGCACAATATATAATAATTAAACTAGATGACACTGAGGCATAGATAACATAATGTGGCAGGAGCTGCCTCAGTTGTGTTGTACTTTAGGGGGTCTTTACTTTCAGCTTGGTGGACCCGTGATTAAGCCTCTCTCTAATAGCTCTAATTCACAGATTGACGATGTTATCGCCGCAGAAATACTCTGATTGGTCGAGGAACTTCCCTCCAGCGTGACACCGAAAATGTTGAGCCGACCCCGCTGGCAGCTTGACAAAATGAGGACGTCCTCTCTCTGTGTCTCTGTTTCTGATTGACACAGATGGAGGTCTGGCAAAATTAAATAAAGCACATCCTTCCTGACCCCTTTTGCAACTTGAAAAGCTCTGGTGTGTTGACCCAACCGCTGCTTGAACACACACACACACACACACACACACACACACACACACACACACACACACCATCCAACACTGCCCTTTGACCCACAGGGTTTACCCAACGGGAGCGGATGTTATTGGACCTAATGGATCCAATATGACACAGATATTAAAGCCAGGAAAGTAAAACATGTGAGCACAAGCTTTTAAACACTTGTGCTCTGTATTTTCTCAGAGTCTCAGGACCTTAAGTCTAAGTAAAACTGAAGCCCTTTGGCTATTAATAATGAACACCAACTAAAACCAACACACACCGTCTGGATTGTGTCTTTGCTGTGTTTGTGTTGGGGTCCGACGTCATATTACCCATGGGAGCAGGGTCTTACTCAGGTATTAACAATGGATTTAAAAGTTCCAAGTGATAACGTATCTATCTATCTATCTATATATATATATATATATATCTGAAACTGTGATTTAAACCCTCTTTATCCGTTTTAAGCACACAGAGTTGACAAAAGGTGCGTTTGTTCCTCCCATTATTACCGGATGTTTGTTTTCATGCCACATTTATTGGCCGGAGGTTAATATTTCTATGTCTCGACATGCCAGTCCTGCCCTCTTCCTTGATAAGTAATAACAATGTTCCAGTGTGTGCAACGCCCTCCAGAGTTATTGGCACAGTTGTTGGTAAATATGAGCCGTAACATCTGTATGGGGAAAACTGCACAAGGTTTTTTCCATGTTTTCAGTGACAATGTGCACATTAAATGAATCTGACTGCCTCTTAAATGAGAATGACTGTACACTGGTGGGGAAAAAAACAACACAAATTAGTTTTACTAGTATTTCACTAGTCATCACAGAGTTCTGATTCAGGAACTAGACCGTTAAGAGTGAGCAAATAAAAGTTTTCATTCTCCAACTTTTCCTTAATTACAGTAAAACAATCTAGTTTGGAGTCTCTGTTGGTGGCCCTTTAGTTCAACATTTTGGGAAATACTGTTATTGGCTTTCTTGCCAAGAGTTAGATGAGCAGATTGATACCTCTCTCGTGTCTGCACCGTGAATACAGAGCTATAGCCAGCAGCTTAGCTTAGCATAAAGACTCGAAACAGCAGGAAGTGACTGCTCCGAGCCAAGAAATAGTCCGGGCACATAACCCCACGTAAAACCTCAACTTGTTGTTTACTTCAGTGTTTGTACGGATTTAACAAATGTGTTAATCAGTGAGCTTTAGAGATGCTGGTGGGCAGGTTTTGGTACCTTTGGAGAAAGCCAGGCTAGCTATTTCCAGTCTTTATGCTAAGCCAAGCTACATATTGGACGGACTGATATGAGAGTGGTATTTGCCTCAGTAGACTTCTTCGTGAGTCAAGTATCTGTACAGAAACAGTAATCGTACTTGCATAGCACATTCTGTACTCTTTCCAAGGATAAACCCTGTTCTGGCTAACCCTGTGCTCTGACAGGCGGCGGCGAAGTTCACCCTCGGGGATCAACAGAGCATCACCAAAATCATACGTGACAATATTTACACTCTGCCAGTTACGCTCTGTCAGCTCTCAGCTGTGTTTGATTCATCTCATTATTTCTGTTGTTATTTTTTGAGCAAAAGCTGCCAAAGTTTCTTGCAGGCACAGCTCCCGCATGATATAACCAACATAATTTGTACCCGTGTGAACTCTGATGATGAGCATCTTCTGAAGTCATGTAGGAGAAACTGAGACAACTGACTGATTCTGGTCCAAAGCAAACTAGACATACAAAGACACAATTACAGGAGAATATTTAGCTCACTGAAGGAATGTATCTTTTATCTCAGGAGCAGCATGGCTGTGTTAAGGAGCTGCAGTGATACCATAATATGGGGTCTGTAGGTGTATAGACTGCAAATTACATGTTATAGCAGTTTTTAAGGGAACACAGCTGCAGATGCAAGACAGCTGAACTTTCACTCCCTTTGAAATAGAAGAAAAATGTTCTTAAAAAGATCTAATTTACGTTTAAAGAGGAACAAGTTGATGCCATGTGAACTGGAACTTCCTTTATTTTGTGCGTCAGATGTCTATTAAGGTTTAGGATGACTGCTGTTGTCAGCAATCGATATTTAAATACTGCAATTTTTTGCAAATTGTTCAGCAGTTAATTGATTAGATCATTAGTACTTTTTGGCTTGTGACCCCTTAAAATGAAACAGTGTATACTTGTCAGAGCTTGCAGCTTTCTCTTCTATATTTATGAATCTTGACTTGCAGAACTTGTTTTTTCTTTTCTCTTACCATATTTATTGTGAACATTATGCACCAAAACACCGAGGCAAATTCCTTGTATGTGAAAACCTATTTAGCAATAAACCTGATGTGCACCAAAGGGTGATTTTCCCCGCTAAACATCTCTGGTTGTTTCATCTGAATACGTTTTAGAGGTAAAACTATCCAATACTCCACAAAAAAGCAAATTCAATGCAATGGAACGCCTGTTTCATGATCATACCAGTATGTATGTATGAGAGTATGATAGAAAACCAGTTTGGATGATATGTTCTACAGTTATTTAGTATTATATCACATTTTCTTCAGTACGTCACAGCAAGTATGTAACAGTAATTCCTGATAATGATATAATGAACGAAATTAATGAAGCCCAGATAGGCAGAAGAAAATGGATGGATAGATTAACCAGTTAAAAAAGATTTGCTAATTACATTTAAGTCATTTTTCTTTTCAAGACCTGCAGATACCCTAACTAAAATCCATAACAATGAATTTAAAATTGTGTGGCAGAAATATGTTTTTTCTTCTTTTCTATCCTTTTAATCGTCTTGTGATCCTTCAAATCCATCATGTGACCTATTGGAGGGGTCCCGACACGCAGGTTGGATTAGGTGATTGACAAACAAGTTAACAATTTTGAAACACACTGAGTATTTGCAGCTTTACTCTGTTTCACTGAACATTTGAGGGTTTTAAGACTGTTGGTCGGACATCATCTTGGGCTCACGGAACTTGTAGTGGCCATTTTTTTCCTCTTTTCTAGCATTTTTCAGACTAAACGATCAATCAGTAAATAGAAGTGATAATACACAGATTAATGGATAATGAATAAAATCGTCAGAAAAAACACACCATAGACCTCCAGTCCGGTCCAGGTTTAAGCTCTGCGTCCCTGTCATGCACAAACACAGACCTAAACTACTTTCCACCTGTGAACTTCAGGGCGGTTAACAGCCTTGATCTAGAACACGCCTCACCTCTCCGACCTGTAAGTACAAAAGTAAAACTGAAAAGAGACAAATAACCACCTTACCACTTAAACGTCTCCCAACAATCACAGGTAAAGAAGGTAATATAGCCGCGGCCGTGTCATTTAGGCTGAGCAGAAGGCCTGTACAGAGGTAGGCGGTATTACCTGAGCTATATCATTTACCTACAGGTACCTGGGTGTAATGCGACGGCCGTCACTGTGTTATTTACCTGAACTGGTGTACAGTAGGCAGGCAGTAAGTGTAGGCTTCTGTGTCAGACAGTAATTGTTGTTTGGATATAGGCTGAAAGAGACCATGCTAAAGTGTGAAGCTTACAGTTAGTCTGGTTTTACCAAGAGGTGAACACACACAGAGGTCTCAGCTGGGGGTTGTTGTTTTTTTTACTGTTTTTTCCCCAAATGATTTACATGTACGCAGGCTTTTTGTCATTTTATCAATAGTTGTATATGGTTACATTTTCATTTGTTTTACATCAAAATAAAGTGGAAGACCAGAAGATGTGTGTTAGCAGAGGCGGTCACTTATAGAAACTTCACCAAGAGATAATCCAACTGTCTGCGCTTCCTGTTTCATGCACAAGGTAAAACGTGACGATTAAAGAGTGACAGATACTGTAAAGTTTCCATTAAAAAAGACCACTTTTCAGCTCAAAATGACTGCATTAAAGGGACATGTCCCCCTGTTCTGTACTGCCTTATCTAATGTTTGATTTTTGATTGATGTTCGAGCATCTATTTTTGGAGAATACTGGTTGTAAAAATTAATTTTCACCCAAAAAAAGCTTTGAGAGGAGGGTTTTTTGGTGCCCTGAGTCCCATCTCTCAGGCTACACAGAGGTGGAAGTTGTTGGAGCTGCGCTCAGCCTTGCAGGGAGATCTGCAGACATTACTCAGGACACCAAAAACTAGTCAACCTCCTCTGCAAGTCTTTAGAAATGAATGAAGCTTTGTTGAAAGTTCAATAAGGAAGCTCTTCTCACTCACGTTATGCCTTTATGCATCAGTGGGTGAATTTCTGCTATGCTAAGGCAGCAAACAAAATTTTGTTTTATTTTATTTTGTGATATGTAGTTAGAGATGTACAGTAAATACAGCGTTATCTCAGTCTCAGCTCTCTATCAGTGAATTTTCAAGTTAAATATATTAATAGTACACACATTTAAGCCACATTTATAATTCTTTTGTTAGACTTATGGACTGGAAGGCACAAAGACAGATTTCTAGTGTTATTTTCTACATTAATATAAATGTATGTTAACAAATAATATTCCACCACTTCTGAAACCAAAGTTATCCCCTTGAATTCAGTCTTATATCGAAATTCGACCATAAAATGCTCCAGAATTAGAATTTCTTTGTTTCACTTTATTCTTTGCAGGGTGTCAAAGCAGTGGCACATTTTTTTCAGAGTTTAAAGACTGACAACACCGCATGCAGCTGTAATGTAAAATCATACTGACTGACCAACATCAAATAATTATTTTCACATTTTTCCAAAATCAACAGCTTTTATAATCTGGTTTTGGTGTAAAAGCACCCGTATCTCAAGCTCTTTCTCTCTCTTCATAACATAAAGACAAACCCTTCCACCTATATATTTACAGCCTTCACCCCTCTGACCCGATGATGCTGAAGCATTTACAGAGGCTTGTTAATATATAGGAATTCATATGAAGCCAGCTGGTTTATATTGACGTATAAACACCCACAAAACTTCCCTCTTAACTGTCACTAAGTCATAAATAAAGCGTAAACAGCTGACAGGTGGACGTATGTATCTGTATATACTGAAATAAGTGTGTATGTAAAGTTTAAAATATTGTAAGAATGTGCAATCATTCATCGATGAGCAAATCAGCTCACACTCTGTCAACACTTGTTTGGATATCATTGCTAACAGATGACTGTTGATGTTAATTTCATGGTAGCAATGACAAGAAAATGAGTTCCTCGCCTGAAGACACTGTTTTGTTTTTGCGGGCGTCTGAGAAATCACACAATGCCATCTATAGATGAGGACTGTTGAAACGTGTATAACACAAACTGACACAGCTCTCACTTTGATACATGTCACATAGTGATAACGTCTGTGGGTGTTAATGTGTGTAGCTGTGTGATGGAGAGAGATAAAAATTTAAATTGGAGCCCCGAGGTCATCGTTTCTTAATGAAACAAAGGCAATTTAATTATTTCCGCAAATTAAATTCATGAAAATGGAACCTCAAGTGAAATAAATCCACTTCTGACAAACCGAACACTGTTTTGTGGGATTGTATCACTGCCAAATAACAAAATGAACCCCATTTAGTTTGCTAACCTCACAGCCTTAATACAATAAATATGAGCGAAAACATCAGCACAGGGCAAGCAGGTAATCTGCTATAATGATTAATTAGTATATGAAGATGATAGACCGATAGTCTTTCTTTATGCTCATGTATTTATAAAACTTGCTGCAAAGCTTCAAGAGTTTTTGACCAAAGTTTGTTGTCAACTGAAAAACTGCATTTAAAGTCAATTTGACAGCTTTCAACATGAGTGATCAGAAGATAAAAATCAAAGTTTTGTTGCATGATGATGATTTATAGATGACTGTTGGAAATTACAAGTTACACTTTAGGTTTAAGTTATTATATTTTCATGGGAGGATTGAGTTAATTGAAACATTTTGTTTAACAGTTTTTAACTATAACACTTACATTCCTAAAACAGTTTTATTGGGAACATCAGCTGGAAAAAAAAAATGACTTCACACAAACTAAAGACAGTTTTGTGGGTTTATGTAGTCGCCCAATGACAAAATTAACTCGGCCAATCACATAACTGATTCTGCCCTGTTTGTCTTGATTGAAAGATAAAGACACGGTGATGAGAATGTGCATTACGGAATAAAACTCTCAATGGGGAGAATGGCTTTGTGAAATAACAACATAACTTTTTGAAATGAAAACTGCTGGAATTAAATAAAAACTCCCTAAAAAAAATGTTATTTTGAAAAGAAGCAGGTTGAAATATCATTTCATAACGAAAAATATGCTGGTAATCTTATATATTTTGTCTTAATTTGTATTAATTTGTATCATTATAATATCGTATTCATTTGTTTTAATATTAAACACTTTGCTTCATATTAGCTGACCTCACAACCAACAGATTATGCTTGACGTCTGCATGATGTCTTAATGTTACAAAGAAGTGTCTCTACTTTTATATTGCAACATAATATCGCAGTGTTAACTAAATATCACCAATTGTGCTGAATGAATTACTCACTTTTATGACCAAACCAGGCTGAAAATGACCCTAAAGTGACTGAAAGGAAGTACAAGGGACCAAACGTAGATGTGAAAGTATTTAAGTGTCATAATTCCTGAGAGAAAACATTAACATCTCTCTGTGTCAATGTGGAATAGGAGCTAAAATCATTAAATGGTAACAAATAAAGACAGTTGAAAACGTTCGTGTCTTGCAGGTTTACTGAGTTCTCTGAATCCTGATGAAGGAAACTGCAACTGTGCCGGTGATGATGTGCTGCGGGCCCCTTTTGAGCCGTTCAAAAAATGGAAATGGATTTTTGCAAGAGCCAAAACTGCATCATACAGATGAGACAGGACTCACCCTGCTGCCTTTCTCTGGGTTGCACCTGCATCCTCCGCTACAGTCCAGGCCTGCACACGGCTCGTCAAACTTGGCACCCTGCAGAAATAAAAAGAGACAGAGAGATTACAAACGATGCTCTGGAAATACACGTGGTCAGTTCCTGTTCAAGACCAGACATTTTGGTGTTTCAAATCCCTGTTCATGTCGGAAAATTGGAAATTTCCCTTCTTTTGGGCAAGACACTAAACCTAACAGTGCAACAGCAGCATGTAACCGTATGACCCTGAAGCACAGTTGGAAAAGAGAAGGAAATAAAGAAAAAAAATCAAGCATGAGTCATGTGGGTATGAGGAATCCTTAGTGAGCAGATTTACAGCAATTTGAATAAAGGCAAAGGGATTTAAAGAGGATTTAGGAAAGGATCAGATCCAGTCAGTGCTCATACTGGATGTTGATTGAAAACCTTTTTTAAAAGGGTAGATCTAATTATGTATCAAACATAACATGTACTATCAGGTTCTAAACAACAGCCTTTATTTGCCTCTTATTTTGTCTCCTCATGCCTCTCTTTTCTGGGTTTGCTCAAGATGACTCGGTGTGTGACCGCTGACTGTTCCCTCCAGCTCTTTTTCTTTGCCCGTTGATTAGTAACAGAGACACAAACCAGCCTTAACTACAACCAGAGTCGAGCCTCTGAACAAAGAATAGAGGCAGTGATAGCATCAGCAGCAGCAGCAGCAGCAGCAGCCCCGGGGAAGCCCTTCAGGAGTCTACATGAGTCCTTTCATAATGTTACTGTGACCTGTGGGACGTTTGTTTTCTCTGCCAGGGTAACCAGGAGCAAGAGGCATGTATGAATAAACTCTGTTCTTGACTGAGGGATATACAAGGCTTAATTAAGTGGATTAAGTAAATGTTTTGTGATTGCGAATAATCTCATGAATAATCCTTTACTGTGTGCAAAAATACCACACAGTGGGAGGATAGAGGATAGACGAAGCTCTTAATGCAGCCATGTGTTATAAAAATATTTCTGTATTGTGTATGTTTCTGTATTTCTGTATTCCTCAGTATTTTTGTCAGTTGTCATGTAGCACGTGGACCATGAGTTAAGTTTTTGTCAAATTTGTACTTGCTTAAGATGTATTTTCATTCTGATTAACATTTTCCAAAATCAATCTACAAGCTGCACAAAAAGCTCCAGTTTCCTTCCATTTTTGCAAGGTTTTCCCCTCACACATCCCATCTGATGCACAGTAAACAAACTCATCATCACCGCACACCATTTGTAGCCCCTAAACTCCAAGTGAACTACAGATTAACCTTTGTGTGTTCAGGGTGGCATTCCTGCGATATCTAAAAAAAACATCACGCAGTGCTTTTAGAGTTCATACGCAGCACAGAGAGAGCTTTTATAAGCTGACGTATGAGTGGCATAAGCTCATATATGTGAGGCGCTTAAAACACCAAATGCCATCTATTCTGTTGTAGGGTCTCTGGGTGGGAGGTGATGGACCACATGGTGAGCGGAGACATATGTGTTTTTTTATTTGTCTTCTATATATATGTGTGTTTGTGTTCTTCACTTGCCCTATGGCACATAAATGTAAATAGATTATCAATTATGACGCTTGATCACCTCCATGTGAATATACGAGCAAATGTCTCATATGAGTCGATGGTTTGGGGGTCTTTTTGGGGTCAAACTCAAAGGTCATGGCTGGCGTTTGAATGTGATTAGTGGATGAAAGGGTGCTGGCGGGGTGGAGAGACGCGGAGGAGACGGGGACAGGAGGGGAGGAGGGACAAAAGGGTGTTGACTGGGGTGTGATGGAGGTTCACAGGACAGGGGTGCATGAGGAGAAAGTGTGAGGAGGTGAGAGAGTGTATTAGTTCATATGACCACAGTCTGCGAGTGTTCATATCCACAATAATCGAGGTCAAGGACCCTCCAGGACCCCTGTAAGTAATCATCAGCTGGTCTAGTCTGGGTCTCAGTCTCATATAATAAGAGCCTGGGAAAGACTGGTGTGTGTCCCATTTGAAGGCGTCTGAGAAATATTTAGTTGAACAGGGTGATGGTAGAACAACCCTGCACACTATTTATTTATGCTGCAATACTTGATGTTTTTTAATTAATATATCATTATTATATTCATATTCCTTATTCTCAGCTGATCCTATTTTTGAGTTGCAACTAGTGTTTGGGTTCGAAACCAAGTAGTATCAAAGTATCAAAACTCCAGCACACACAGCGAGTGTCTAGGTCTTAATTTTGTAGTTCAGTCTTAAAAATATGTATAAATTCAACACATTTCACCTGCATTAATTGATTTTTTGGCTATTTGGGGTCAGCACAACAAGCTGTAAACACACCGCTGACATATTATATTACCTTATATGACACATGTTAGCAAACAGTTGCCTATTTACACAGCCAGCAGATGCAGAACAATATTAATATTTAATTAAAGTTGTGGTACGAGTTGTATAAGTCCAATAATCGTTCCTTTTAGCTCTGTTATGGTGCGACCAACTCCTGACAGAAATGTTAGCTGCCTTTCTTCCCTCTATCCCAGCCTATTTCTTTTAAAAAATACATTGAAAATTCCATTACTAAATATTATGAGGTATGGAAATTGCGAGAAAACTGTTGAATCCACTTAAGTAGTAAAACTAAAGAAGGAGAGGCAAAAGCTCACTACTGCCAACTACTACTATGACAATTACTGCCACCTGCCCATGACAGCAGAATCAGTTACAACCGTAAAAGCTGCAGACAAAAAACGTGCTGGAGAAGGAAGAGAAAAAGAGGAAAACACACAACAAGGAGAAAGCGAGCTTGGCACGGAGTAAAGGGAGGAGAGAGGGAGAACGAGAAGGAGGGGAAAGGTCAGTGGTGCTGGTCCTGCTTTCTTCCCTCTGATCTCCTCAACTCCTCTAATCACAATGACAGAAGGAGGGCAAGAGAGGGAGAAAGTGAGCAGGGAAGCAGTGAAATTCGGGCTAATGGAGGGAGCAAAGGAAGGGAAAAAGAGAGCGCTAGAAAAGGGGTAAAAGAAATGGAGGGAGGCCAAAAAGAGACAGCAGCTCAAATGAAACTTTTGGCAGAGAGGAAAGAAGAAGAAGAAGAAGCTAAAAATAGAAGCAAAACAAGTGATTTGGAGCATTACTGCTACTCCAAATTAAGTCCAAAAAGGAACAACAAAGGAAAAGAAGCAAACCAGATGGAAACTTTATGCAGTTTAAGCAAATCAGAAAAAGCAGCAGAGAGTGAAAAAAGACAAAAAAGAAGATTTATTGATGATGATGATGATGATGAAGTCTTTCGCTCTCTTAGTTCCCATCTCTAGATCATGTTACATGTTATTATTTTGGTCTATTGTCCTCTTTCTGTTAAGGCATGAATACTTCCTCAGGTATTATCCAATCAGAGTGTGCTGCCTCATATTGTTATTGACCCTGAGATCCATTGTTCTGGGACATAATCCAGCCTCTACCAGAGCAGGGCGGAGATGCGCTCAGGCGCTGATCCTTGTTCAATTTGCGCGGTCCACACCCAGAGTTAAAAGTGAAGGATGATATGGGCAAACAGATGCTAAGCCAGCGCCCAAGGAAAACATTCAACCTCAGTGTGGAGGATGTGTGATGTGGTGTTAAATACAGATGAGGAAGATGAAAACATGGACGCAGGCACACAATTAAGAATTATTAGAGGTAAATAAACACACATGGAGCAGGACACGTGAGTGCATTTGGGCGTGTAGACACAGGTAACGCTGCATGAGTACACACAATGTACTTCTGTATTTGTAAGGACACTCTTTGACATTCACTAGTCCCTAAACTTAAACTCAATGTTGAGATTAACACTAAAACTTAAGTCTAAACCCTCAAACAGAACTTTTAAAAAATGACAAAATGTCCTCACTTTTCAAAATTGTCCTCACTTGAAAGGTTTAACACTGGTCCTCACAAAGATAGGAGTACAAGAGCACACACACACACTCAGGGCCACATTCTCCCATAGAGAACAAAGACATATGAGGACAATGAGCTGAAACCCTGGTTTAACAATACGAGAGCTACTTCATCATCTCATCATCTTACACCCACTGAAACACAACCTGTGTGTGTCCCTTCGTGTGTTTGTGTGCTCTTGTGCTTGCCATGCACAACCATCATCGAGCCAAAATGATTTCAAAAAAGCAAAAAGATGCAAATAAAATTTGAAGTTCATTGATTGATTTTGGAGCAGGAGCAGCTGACAAAAAAAGGAAGTTCCTGGATGTGTTCTTTCTTATCAGTGGCTAACATAACATGTAAATAAGACAACTTCTGCCTCCCTACACATCCAGCCAAGCTTCAAGCAACTGTAACACTTCCTAACCAGTCAGTTCACAGATCCAGTAACGACAAAACGCCCTCTAGAACGTCAACAGCAGCGTTTTCTGATCTGACAAAGGTTTAGTTAGATTTACGCACAAAAAACGCTTGGTCAGATTTAGGGAAAGATCATGGTTTTGACTATTTTGCTATGGTTAGTGTTCGTTTGTCATCGTGGTTACAATAAGAAAACACATTGTTAAGATTCGGGAATGACCGAGGTCATACTTTAAGGAACCAACATTGACTGTCAATTGGAAAGAGGAAACAAACAGCGATCTCTTGTGCTTAAGTCCGATGTTTAGTTGACCCGTACATCCACCCCAACCTCCTCTCTACGCAGACTTTGTCGCGCTACAATAAGGTCACCTGACTTCCTCTTTTGCTCCCGTCATAATAACTACGGCTGCTAGAGGTCTTTGTCACTTGAACGTTAACATATGTTGTTTTGGGGCGCTTGAAACGACTGATTCTGTCGTTCTTCTTGGGAGGAGAGTCTCCAACCATCCCATCCAACTCCTGGTAAGACAGAGAACGAGCCAGCCCCAAAATGTCTACTGCATTACTTATGTGTTACTGCTCAGCACTGTACATGAGAAAATATGTTTTGACCCTTTATGCTAAGGTTAGAGCCAGGGATGTTAAGTTAAAGGAATGTAAATCTGCTACAGGGTTAGACATGTACTGGTAAAAGTTACACCACTCCAGACAAATTTGCATAAATTCACTGACATAGCGTGATGGAACAGGCACATTCCCGATTGTGCGCATGAATTCAACGGTGTGTTCACACACATCATTCTTTCTCCCATTCTGTCATCCCAGCATTACCCAGCTATGCGTCTTTAAGCTTGAGCTAATGTTGCCCAATCAATCTCCGCTGTTTGCTCATACTTTACTGTCCAAACACTTTCTATACATAAATCCAAGTTAGAATTTTAAAAGCCGTCTGTAATGCCTGCCTGCTTAAACCTCCTGCTACACATACACCTGAGAGTGGCAGCTTATGGGTGAAGGCTGACGTCTGGACTTGTCTGTTCATTCCTAGAGGGTCTGCTGATGTTATCCGGATGAAGGTTGAGTCTAGGGTTACCCAGAGTATGGTATACACTGGCGCTTTCTGAGCTTTATGGCTGAGACAACAGAGCGTGATGTGACAAGACAGCCAGTTTGTTTTCAAAAAAAGTGAGATAAAGCTTTGCATGCTTCGTATGTCACAGAATTCCTGACTTTTAACATGATGGGGATGGTTTCATTTAAGGTCAGAAAGGCAGGGTTGTGATATTGAAGGAATGTGTGATCCTCAGATTGAAAAATTAGTTTGTATACCTTGCATTATGCATTGGCAGACGGCAGTGCTAGTGTTACTACGTTAAAGAAATAATATGTGCCTATTTGATGTAAAATAATGTGCATTTGGCCTTTTTCTATCTCTAGTTTTGGGAAGTATACTTATAGGTCTTCCTGACCAAAAACTTTCAGGAACTATTGAACCAGAGGAACTAAACTCAGGATTTAAACCAGGAACTAAAAGCCCCATGAAGATGAAACAGATTAGACCAGTGACAGATTAAAAAACGACAGTGACCACCTGGAACTATCCTGCAGAAGCTAAATTTAGTCCTGGTTCCTCCAGCTGAAACGCAGGTGAAGTTCCTTGAAAGGTTCTTGCGGTGGAAAATGCCCAAATACTTGCTGTCTTTCCAAGAGTTAGATGAGAAGATTGACACCAAATCTTAAGTCTTGAGCTGGAGTCAGGACGTGGTTAGCTTAGCTTAGCATAAAGACTGGAAACAGGTGGAAACAGCTAGCCTGCTTCCACCTCTTATGCTAAGCTAAGCTAACTGTCTGTACTGGCTGTGGCTTCATATTTACAGTAAAGAGATGAACGTTGTCTTGATCTTCTCATCTAACTTTTGAAAATAAAGCAAATAAGCGTATTTCCCAAAATATCAAACTATCCCCGCAATAATTTTGTCTATAAAATAATGCCTGCTACAATTTCACAGAGCAAAGATGATTTCCTTTAATTGCTTGTTTGGTTGAACCAACACTCAAAGATATTCATTTTACTATCATATACGACAACGTAAAGCAACAAATCCTCACACATAAGAAGCTGGAACCAGAGAATTTTAAATCGCTCAATTAAGAAAGTAGTTGCCAGTTAATGTACTTTAGATTGACTAATTGATTAAATGACTGTTCGCTGTAAGTATACTGTAGGTATTTAATGTGGAAAATTCTTCTTGCCACATAGGAAGTGATGAAGTGTCTGATTTGATTGGAAAAAAAGCAAAATAAGAACAAATAGAGAGTTAGCATGAGCAGCAACGGCCCAACTACTTTGAATCTTAAAATTGACCCTTCATGCTTCCCCTTCTAAGTGCTGCGCAGGAATCTGTTAAATCCACAGCCTGTCAATCAGCATGTCTTCACAAGGTAACAACCAACGGGAGTGCAGAGTTTGCTCCAACACCTGCCCGTCAAAATGTCATTAAACAACACAAACCAATGAACACGCTGATTACTTAAAGGAGAAGCCGCTGTCGGTTTTTAACAACAAAACCCGACTGAGGTCCATTGAGTGACAGTGATGGCTGGAAGAAATGGACTTGAAAATACTGTTTGACATTTCACCTTCACCTGAATCTGACATTGAGGAATGACTTCAAGGGCGAAAAACAAGAGGAATGGGAGGTTGTGACTGCTTGTGCAAATAAAGAAAGGCGAAGGACAAGAAAGAAAAGGTGGAGATAAGAGGAGAGGAAAAAAAGTCTCTTTCCTCTCCACAATGTCTCCTTTTTTTCTTTATCAGCTTAACGCTTCCTTGTTTTGTCTTCCCTCCTTTTTTCCACTTCACCCTCTCCCCTTCTTCCTCCTTTCTCTCCATCAGATCCTTCCTTATCTTACCTCACCTCCTCCTCCTCTCTCTTCTTACCCCTCTTTCCTCATCATATCATTCCTCTCCCTCGTCTTCCTCTCTCCTCTCTGATCCATCTGTGACCCTGACATCCACCACAGGAGACTAACCAGCTGTGTTTGGGCCTCCAGCGTTCCTCGTTTACTTCTGTTTATTTCTCGCTGTGTGTGTGAGCAGTATGGACTGCATATAAGCACACAAGCACAGCATTGTGCGTACAGGCAACAAACCAGGACATTTGTTTGAGTGTTTGTGCATTTTAGTGCTTATATCTACTATTTCAGATTTATGCATGCATGTGTTTCTGCGTGTATTTACGAGCCCATGCACGCTTTGTGTACTTGTACACGAGCTCACGTGCATTACTGTATGTGTTTCCCTCGACCAGGCCACCCAGCTGGAGTCAGGTCATCCATAACTTGGCCAGACAGCGGAAATTTGCGGTGCTACGACGGACCCAAACAGGACGTCGCACATAGACAGCTGACATGGCCGAGGGCTGCAGATGCAAATAAATTAAACCGCTGTTGTTGACTCCAGACAGAATGCATGTACACCAGGAGAGGGATTTTTAAGAAGTGCAGAGAAGAGACTTCACTTTTATGTTCATTTTTTGAAACTACAAATTGATGTAAAATGCCAAAACTTTTTCAAGAGGTTTTTATTCATTCCATACCAGAGTTTTTCTTAAAATCATGACATTTTTTTGAAAATCATGTTTTTCAGCTTTTTAATTGCATTTTTCTGATCTTCCGTGCAGCCATTGGTTTCCACTCACTTCTATATGCTATCAAAATCAATTAGCAGACTTTTTAGACTTAATCCACCACATTTAACATTAAATCTGCATTCATTTTTGTCAAAGCTACGTTATTGTTACGAGGTCATGCAGAGCAAACAAATCACTGCATAAACAACTGTATGACCATGCAACAATATGGAAATTAGCAAGAAATTAAGGCAGAATTGATGTTTAGTTTGATGGATAACACATCTGTAGCAAGAGTCTCAAAATCTGCAAATAGACTAAAACATATAAAACTCTACCACTTGTTTTGGAAAATGGACATCAGTATGTATAAGTATACACATGACTTGTTGCTAAGGGGTTAAAACTTACAAAAACACTGATATCCTTTAAAAGAACAGTTGACATTAGCACTCATGAACTTTAAATCCAGATGCATTTTGAGACATTCATGTAAGCACACAATAAACAGTATGTTGTCTCCATTTCCCAATCTGTAATCCAGTTAAGACTGTGTTAGTGTTGTGAAACGCTTTAACACCACAAACTCTAAATCCAAACATGCTGCATAATGTGGCTTTCCTGAGTCAAAGTAAACTAAGATTTAGGGCTAAGCTCCTTCCGAGTGCCGTATCCCCCCCTGACACCGGGGACAGAGAATTACCTCCAAACACAGTAAGAAACTAACCAGGTGATATATTGGACTTTTATCCAACTGGAAAACAAAGCTGACAATGAAAAATGGGGATGCAAAGGATGAAAAAAATCTTTCATGTGAATTACTGAGCCATAAAAATGTGACGCCCGCAGGGAAATGTTGTAAAATTTAAGTTTCACAACATCTACAGGAGTTTTTGGATCAAATCCTGACTGGCTGATGAATACTTAAGAGAATGGGAGAAATCTGACACAATCATGAAGAAACACTTGACATTTCAAACCTCCTATCACATATTATCATACATATCATCAATCACTTTGGACTGCTTACAGCTAATGTGTCTACACATGAAAGCCAGCACACACACACACACACACACACATACACAGTTAGGCGTCCTGTGAAGTTTCTTGTCGTGTTTCTGTCTAGGTGTTTGAAAGCTTTCCAACAAAAGTTATCTACAAAGTCATCTTTTGTCACAGTCCAAACTTGCTCACTTGTAAATACACAAATTCTCCCCAGCCAATGAGGTCACTGCACCATCCAGAGAAATGTCAGGTATAACTCCTGTCTGATGCCAGCATGAAGCAAGAATGTACTCTCTGGCTCACTGACAGCTGAATAATATAGATGTAATGTAAGATTTAAAGCGTGTGTGCCCTGTACAGTTTGTACAGGTGTGTTTAAGAAGCTGTCAGTCTTACGGTAACACAACATCTTAACTCGTCTATCAAGCAAAATTGGCACACATGTTCTCGTTCCAGCCTCTCAAATGAGAGGATATGCTGCTTTTCTCTGTTTTATATCATCTTAAGCTGAATATCTTTGAGTTTTGGACCTTTGGTTGGACACACCAAGTAATTTGAAGATGTGTACTTGTGCTCCAAGAAACTGTAAAGGGCATTTTTCACTATTTTCTGATGGATAATAGATAAATATAATGGTATCAATACCACTATGCAAATACACAGTGGTGGAAAGTAACTAAGTACATTTACTCAAGTGCTGTATTTCAGTACTATTCTGAGGTATGTTTACTCTACTACTACTCTTCTACCATTTTATTTTACTTTAAATTTCTAATCTACTACATCCATCTAACCATTATCTATACCGCTTATCCTTTTAGAGGATCGCGGGGGTGCTGGAGCCAATCCCAGCTGGCATTGGGTACACCCTGGACAGGTCGCCAGTCAATCACAGGGCCGACATATAGAGACAGACAACCACTCACACTCACATTCACACCTACGGGCAATTTAGAATCACCAATTAACCTAACCTGCATGTCTTTGGGTTGTGGGAGGAAGCCGGAGTACCCGGAGAAAACCCACGCAGGCACAGGGAGAACATGCAAACTCCACACAGAAGGGTGGGTTCAAACCCAGAACCCTCTTGCTGTGAGGCGACAGTGCTAGCCACTGCACCACCGTGCCGCCCTAATCTACTACATTTCAGAGGCAAATATTGTACTTTTTACTCCACTACATTTATTTCAAAGCTTTTGGTTACACTTTACTTAACAGGTTCTGATTATTAATACAAAATATAATCAACAAATACATTATGATGTATAAAAAGCAACGAAAAACAGCTGCAACATTACATGTACAAATGAATGTATCAATATTATATATCATATAATATACATTATTCTTAATGGAACCATTCTGCATAATGAGTACTTTTACTTATGGTACTTTGATGCTGATACTTTTGTATTTTTACATAAGTAAAAGACTGAAAGAGTACTAAAGTAAAAGTCTGGTTTTCATAATTAAAGTCCAGAAGTATTATCACCAAAATGTAGAAAACAACCCTTTCAGAGTGATATATTATTAAATACAATCCTATTAGATTAATATTAATGATGCATTAATATGTAAGCAGCATTTTATTGTTTTGAGGTGGAGCTCATTTTAACTTCTTTGACTACTGTTGAATAGTTAAATCTAAAACAGTGCGTCATATTTTAGAGGATCATCGTGCAAAAACCTGCAAACACACACAGACACAGATCCCTGTTTCTCTTTCCTCTGGCTAAGGATTGTGCAGTCATGATGGAACAGAAACATTGCTATTAGACAGGATTAGGACTCTACCTGCCGAGCCTTGTTGCCTCTCTATAGCTCTCTCTCTTACTCTTTTTTTCCTTCATGAACATAATTAGAGACTTAAGGGGGGAAATTTAGCAATTTTATCATGTTTTTTAAGAACAAAATGAGGGGCGAGAACGGGCATGCACGCAGAACAGGAGCTAAGTAACTTGTTTTTGCTAATACTACTGGTACAGGTTTATGTACATGTAGTGTATCCTCAGGTCCTGTGCCTGGTATTTCAGCCCTGCCCAGGTCCTTAAGTGTATCTCTAAAAGAAGATGTTATCAGTAGAAAAAGAGGAGTGATCTGCAATGCCAGAATAATCTGGAACATCTGTGATACTTTCGTGATAACCATGTCTGACCTCGCACCTAAAAATGTGGGTTACTTGTTGAAAGTTCCATGTTGTCAGATTGTATTCTGAAAGTTTGCTGTTGTTTTGGGTGCCTTTTCCAGCTCTTTGGAAACTTGTTTTTTATAGAGCAAGCATGAAAAATGCCTCAGTCTGGTGTTTTCAAATTCATCCACTTTTGAGAGTGTTTCTTTGAGCAGAAACACCAGTTTGATGTGAAAAGAGGGTGTCGAAAAGTGTTCAACGTGTAAGTCCCCATACGGTAAGACAAATTTGTGTTTGTACCACGCTGTAGGCGAGGACACAGTGGAGAGAGTGAGATCTCAAACCAAATTCATTCTTCACTCTCACTGTGATAACTTCTAATGAATTAGAGCTATAGTTATATTAATCCTTCTGGAGACCTCTTAGGACCCTTTCAAAGACCCCTTATATAACTAAGGAGGGGCATAGACAGGTTTAAGGTTATTGTTTTTTAGTTCTGGAATAAATTGAGACATCCTGACACACGTTGACACTCTGAACCATTTGCTCATGTTTTCAGTCCACTAATTGCAAAATGAAACTATTGCAAACTATTGCACTGTAAGCTAACTGGTCTGACAAGCAAAGAATAGTGTGTGGGAATACGTAGCTTTCTTATTTGACATGGTTTAACTGTTTAACTTCTGCTGTGCCATTATTAATGGTGTGTCCCCAAGGAAACAAAGTTGTTCGATCCAACATGTGCCCAGACACTTGCCTTTATTGAAGATGTACGTGCATGCTGTTTGGGTAACGTTATTCAAGATGTAGAACAATTGATTCTTGAATCGTGATCCTTATGTGAATCATTTCCCCCCCACCCTAGAAACAAGTTGCTGGATCCCCTCATAACACCTTATCAAATCACTTCACCTCCTATGTGGACAGAAATACTGTTGCCCTGACAACTGACACCAACACCAGGCGTGACCTCACAGGAGGGATCTCCGAGGTCACATGATCTCCACATACTTCTATTAAAGCCCCAAGCTCAGACTTCCATCGCAGCCCCCCTCCCTCCCCCCATCGGTATTCAGACCTCCAGCCAAAGTGCTGTCCGACAGTCCACATCGTCAGAACATGAGCTTCCGGTCGGGGTTTGGTTTCTCTCTCGCCTGCTCTCCGGTCGAGCTATAAATCCACTCTGAGTGCAGGACGGTGACATGAAAATAGACCCAAACCACCAAGTATAGAACAGTGTGTCACTTTTAAAGTGCACGCAGGGTCAACAATCATTGCAGTGGTTTGTTTAGTATCAGAAGAAACACCTTTTTTTAAACTCATAACTGACAGAAAGAGCAGAAAAAGTTATAATTTTGTTTTTAAACTTCAAGATATCTCACCTCAAAAGAAACAAACAAAAATCAGAAACATAACTCAAGTATGGAAATATGAAGACACGCCTTTTGCAACCACATTATTCTTTCAGTGCAACAATAAAATCGGGATTCCCCTAGCTTTCAAAGTTTTTTTCCATTGTTTCAATCACCCCCCCCACTGCCAGTGGAAATGATTAATCATCATTTTTATAACTTGTGATGATAAATCTAAATTTATCTGTACATTCTCCACCTTTCAGCACAGACGCAGACACACTTGGAATGAACTCTCAGCGTGCCAATAAAGGCGGCTGGCTGCCCACTGGCAAAACGGGCACAAGCAGCCAGGAACAGGCAGCTTCACGCCAGCTTAATGATGTCATCCGACGCAATAAAAAGATCCCCGAGACATTGCATGCGGCAAAAAATCTGCAGTCGACACAGACAGAGACAAAGGAAGAGACTCAGGTTGGAGCCAAAACAAACTGCAAGCCGCTGTCCGGACAAGCGCGCAGACAAAGAGGGGGAAGAACGCGGCGTGAGCAATGGAGCAGATGAAATGTGTGTTTAGGTGCAAATCAGTCATAAATTACACGCCGACAAGCCAACAGCAGATGGGAAAGGAAGGATTGGCACAAAGAAATGGCAATTTTTGCCAACTGTCATGTTTTGACTTATGAAATAAGACGATGCGAAGGTAGAAAAATTCATGGTGATCGAACTGAAAACAAAGCTGTTCTGACTTTGTTCCAACAGTATAAGGCTGAAAATTGGGGGGGAATAACAACCACAGGCTACACTTCAATTGTCGGTGATTTGTATGTGTCTGTTAGCATTTATATTAGCATTTAGAGGAGGCTCGACAATTTCTGATAGATAGAAAAGTTTTGGACTACTTTCAGACCCCCACCCCCAAAAAAACTATGGTTAAGGTATTTAGGGTTAGACAACCTTTGGTTAGAGAAAGATCATGGTTGCAGTTACTGAAAAGGTGAGCATCAATTGCACTTGTCTGGGACGTGAATTCTGGTCTCCTGAAAGTCAGATGCACTACATGCCTCGCTGAATCAAGGCTAAGCTACATCCAGCGTTAGCACTGAACTTTGACATTGGACGTAAATCTTGAGGTGCCGAATTGTCCAATAAGGAAGTAATTCCTGGGGATACCAGGCTGGATTTTAGGTACTAATGGCTTTAAAAGGCCTGAGAGATATAACTGCCCCAGAATACAGGAAGATAAAGGCTGGTGATATGGACAAAAATCCTCACTAAATGTACTTTATTTTGAAATATATCATGATATAATAAATTTGCTGGACAATAACTAGGACGCAATGTCTGACAAATTTAAGTATTTCATTGTGTTGATTCAAAAATCAGATAAAAATGACTGCCATTAAGCAGTTCTGCTCATTGATTTGCAGCATTGCCAACAAAGGCCTGATACAGCCAGAGACACTGAAGGGATACACACAACAGTATAAACAAATCTTTTAATTGTTTCATTTTGTCTTGGCACTCAGCACACGGACAACGAGCCAAAAGTGACTATTTCAGTGTAAGCAGGTGGATTTGAAGTTCTGCAAGTAAACATCCACATTTCTGTTCCAGCATCTGGGTTTCGTTTGATTGTGCAACGTGTGCTCGTTTCACCGAGGGAATTATCGCTCTGATAAATCACTTGTTGATAGAACCAAACTTTTTATCCGACAACAAAATGTTTAGACAGAGTTTGACAAATCAGCCAGCTCAAGACGGAGACAAGTTAACATCACACCACAAGACTGTATTTATGAATTGATTTCAATTAACCATCAAGACGTATGAGGTTAAAGATAATATTTACAATATGTATTCAGACTGTATTACTGGAGGATCCATTAATGTGGCATAATGTTAACATTAGCTGAGTATGAACAGAGCTGAGGACTACAGGAGACAAACTACAGTGTAATAAAACATGGAATTAACTTGTCACTGCTTCCAAAGATGGGGGGGGGGTGTTTACCTGAAACAGGCTGGATAATAGTCAGATTATATAGATTATTATTATATATTACCACTTGTGCCTGCTGGTAATCCAAAATGAAATCTAAGTCTAAGTCTGCACAAAACTGGAAGTTTTGGGGCCTAAATGTAGAGTCACAAACCAGAAAATGGTGCGAAATCCTGAGAAAACCCTCAGAAAATCCTTTAATTATGTTAAATAACCAACACATTACAAACTCTTTAAACTTCCCCCAAAAACACAATTTTAAATATGTGAACTGTGAGAAAATACAACTGATTTCAAGGCATGTAAAGACACACACACATACATGAAGTGACAGTGCCCACCCTCTTGATAAGTGCTCTGATAATCACCCCTTCCAACTACACTAAGCACCCCTCACCTGGAGGGGGGGGCGAGGGGCTTTTGAAGAGGAAAGAGGAGGTGAATGGAGAGATGGAAGGATGGAGAGCTAGATAATGGAGGTGTAAACAGAGCACAGTGTAAGAAGGAATGGCTTCCAACAGGTACACATGGGGGCAGAGCTGGGATGAACAGAGGGTGTAATGGTGGACAGGTGGGAGTGGTGGTGTGAAAATAATCTGGAAGAGGTGGAGGGGATGATGGGAGGAGTGGAGGAGCCCCTGAAAGAGAGAAAAACCCCAAAACAAGATCTGGTTTCACCTGTGTGATTTCTTTTTTGTGATTTTTTTTTTTTNTCCTTGGAGCGATGTGAAAAAGTTTGCATGTATGTGGAGAACATATGTGTGTGTGTGTGTGTGTGTGTGTGTGTGTTTTGTCTATATATCACAATAGGACAGCAATTACAGCTCATATATTAGAAGGCAGAAATCTGAGATACCGCTAATGTGCCTCAGAAGAGCAAAGAAACTTGTCACATAGCTCTGGCCTTACCCAGAGGCACACAGGGACACACACACACACACACACACATATGCCTTCGTAGTTTAAGGTTTCGTGCGAACAACAAGTGTAAACTGATCAGTGGGTCCCCATGGATCAACGTGAAAGGATAAATGCCCTCCTAACACTGCCATATGTGTGTGTGTGTGTCTATGCATGTATGTTTGTGTGTGTATCTGGGTATGTGAAAGAAAGAAAGAATGAAAGAAAGAAAGAAAGAAAGAACGAGTCAGGATGACGTCCTGGTAAAGATCGTATAGGACGATCTTCATGTCCACCACAGTCTTCCTTTTGATGATATCAGTTTGGGCCCAAAGGGCGGCTTAACTGCTCTTTGAACTGCACTTCCTGTCTGCAGCTGGCCTCATCAACAAGGCCCGGGACCCCACCGGCACCCCTCACCCCCGCCCATAGTCACAACATGTCACATTAACGTACAGTCTCCACATCTGACTCAATACGTTACATTAACGCACATCTTTTGGATTATTATCTACCACATTGCACATATTCTTTATACTTCATACTGTGAACTTTTGCACGTCCTTGGTCAATATTTTGCACGTTCCTGCACAAACTGTAAAGCTCTCTCATTTTAACAACATAATATGGTATTTTTTCATATTTTCTGTTGTAAATTTATGTCTCTTTAACTTTTGTAGTTCTTGCTTTTTACCTCCTTATTTTGGTTACAATGAACCAGAAACCAACTGAACTTATAACAAACCCCTAATTTTTTAAAACATCAGTAGCTTTGCATGCAAATCTGTCCTCTTAAAGAGCTTCAGAATCACTAAGCCGACGTGCACCTCAGGTTACCTCACTGTATCCCACCGCCCTGCCAAACAACGCCTTGCACTGCGTCTCCCGCTGCCAACCCGCTGCTGCCAACCAGGACCTATTTTTAGCAACGGAAGTCTCACTAACAGAGCTGCAACTTCATTCCTCCGCTTTTTTTCCCCTTGTCGGGGTGGTGTGAATAGAGGGTTGGTGGTAATCTGGACACTTGACTGCGTGTGTGTGTGCATGTATGTGTTTGTGTGTGTGTGTGTGTGTGTGTGTGTTTGCGTGTAGTCCAAGAGCATGACACATAGCAGGTATGTGTCCCTGGATAGACCTCTGTAGTTTATGGTGTATATTCATGTAGGAAAGGGCATGTATGCATCCATCAGTGTGTATATGTGTCTTTGTGTGTGTCTTTGTGTGTGTGTGTGTGTGTGTGTGATGCCTCCCATGTGTGCATACTGCTGAATTCCACACACACACACAACTCTGGCACTGGATCCACAGACACATGTTCTGTCTCTCCTTTGTATCATCTATCACATCTATCCTTTTTACTAAACCCCGAGAACTCCTGATATTATATCGACATTTTTAGGTCAGAAGGAAACCATCTACGGGACTGCAGAGTAGAGTATAAAGTTCGACATATTATTTGCTTTCTTGCCGAGATTAAGATGAGAAGAATATTCGTTAAATGTGAAGCTGTGGCCAGGTGACAGTTAGCTTAGCTTAGCACAAAGACTGGAAATGGGAGGAAACAGCTAGCCTGGCTCTGTCCACAAGGTAACAAAATCCATTTACCAGCTCCTCTAAAGCTCACTAACAATACACATTATATCTTGTTTGTTTAATCTGCACAAAAACCTGAGAGTAAAAGTTAAGGTTAAGTACCGCTGTATTTCTTGGCAGTGACATCCCAAATTTCCCAAAATGTGGAACTGTTCCTTTAAGACATTTTGCCGCTCTTCTGTTTTAAAAATGAATGATGAAAATTAGTTTCAACCCTAAAACACTTTCCTTTGCTAATGAAGACCATGAAATGCGGCTAAAAGCTTAGAAGACTAATAAGTACTGTAGACCTTGAGTTTAGCTTAAATCACTTAGAATTTAAAATGCGATTGCACAAGTTAAAATCACGTGAAAGAACCAAAAAGATCCTGCACACTGTAGAGCTATTAACGTTTCGCTCTTCAGACCTTCGTCAGGTTAAATTCATGAATTTTATCGACAGTGTGCAGGATTTTCTGGGTTCTTTCACAGTACCTTGGTGTTAACAAGGTAAAGTCATAAAAATACATAACAAATCATATAATGACAGAAAG
>NTHP01000150.1:118934-132293 GCA_003416845.1 Oplegnathus fasciatus
AACACAGAAACAAACACAAAGACGCAGTGTAGCCAGGGTTCGAGTATGTCTATATGTAAGTAGCCTGCAGGCAGAAAAAAACTCCCAGCTATGCTATGCTATAGACACCTCCCTCTCCTCCTCCCCTCTCCAGTCAATCAGCTTTTCAGCAGCTCTTAAAGCAGCATGGTGAGGTTAAAATATCACCCTGACGCTCCTTCCTTTGTGATCTGATCCACCTCTTTCTCTTTCTCCTAAACACACAGTCAGGCATGTATTTCAGTGCACGCTTGTGCGTCCGCATACATCTGTGCGAATGTGGGAGAGAGGCCGAGAGACGGGGGAGAGGCCAGGGTTGGTGAGAGAACAACAGAGTTACCTACAGACCATTAGACTTTGATGGGAACCAGTAAAATACAGCCTGAAGCTGTGAATGGGACAGACAGAAAGGAGTGTGAGGGTAGGAATGCTCAAGGACAAGCAAGGAAAGGGAGGGAACTCAATTATTTGTAGATGATCATACATTACGACTTTAACTCTGCAGATCAACTACAATTAAGTTAAATTTTCAAATCTGCTGAAATTGATCAATTACTTCACCTTATTTCAGACCAGAAATCCATATAAGACGAAGATAAAAGAAATAAAGAAACATTTTAAAAAGTTGTCGTGTGCAGAAAAGAAGTATGGAGGCCCAAAGGTGACAAATGTCACTAACAGGTTATCTGATGAGTCAATATTACAATATAAAATTGATCAAAATATGATGGACTTTCAGAGGTCAGGTTAGAGCTTATTTATGGAGCAAAATGAAATTTTATTTGTACTATTAAAGTGTTTTTGTTGCATTTAGCGTGTTTATTTTTTGTTTTATTTCGCATTATTGTTCAGTTTTATGGTACATGTTTTATGTCTGTCTTTTCATGTGTTATATATATATGTGTGTGTTCTCACTTTAATGTCATGTTATCCATTGGATTGGTGTGTTGTCGAATATCCATAAATAAATCAAATCAAATTCAAAAGCATAGCTTAAAAATAGTGAATTAAACTGTTTAGATTGGTTGTAGACAAATTTGTTCTTTTACCCCCAAACAGCGTTAATTTAACATAAACACATACATTATTACTCTTTTATTGGTTTGTTAAAAAATATCAAATTTGCCAATTTCTTATTTTCTCTAATCTGAGAAACATTTGAATGATCTCTTTCACATTTTCCCCACCCATCATTATTTCAAATTCAATGCAAAATCCCAAAGTTTGAAAGACTTTGAATTACGGAGACATTTGTAGCAAACAAATATCTGAATTTGATGTCCCTTGTTTGGTGCAACAATAAATAAAATTCAGTTTTCCTCATTCTAAGTGTGTTACAAGTAGTTTAAATGAAGCATAGAAACAAACAGACAAAAAACAGGTCTCCTCCCAGCAACTCATCTCCAATCTATCTTTTCTTTTCTTCCATCTGCGCTCGCTACTTATGGGGAACTTTAAGTATAATAATGTAAACACCAGGATTCAGGTGGGTAATTTTGGCAACCTGCATTCATGTGAATGAAGGGAGTGCAAGACAACAGACAAAAACAACTGTTTTTCTTAAAGGTGGATCATCGTGTGTCATGTGGAGACAGACGATGGTTTAAAACCAGATGAAAAACTCATACGGGGCAGATCCACCGTAAAGTTTGCCCTCAGGTTGCACCTCAAAAGAAAAGAAAATGAGAAATGGAGATTTTAGACAATAAACTAAGAAAGAAAGCAGGAGGAGATCTTTTTACATGATGGACAGCCAGGGGAGGAGTGGAGGAGCTCTGCTTTTTATCCCACTTGAAGGTCTCTCTACTAAATCATAAAGCTGCCGACTCCCACCTGAGAGACTCTTAAGGCATGCACACACACACATAAACACATGCAGACACAAAATAATGAGAGAGAGGCGTTCCTTTACTGTTGGGGGTCCCCGGGCGATGTATGTATTTATGTGTAGTCAAAATGTGTGAAGAAGCAGCTCTTAAGAGGAATCGAGGCGGAAGCTGCGGTTGTGGTTAACAATGATGAAAGTAAAGCACTGTAGGTGACATCGTTTAAGGCGGTTTAAAGAGTCGCTGCAGCTCCTTCCTGTGACTCGCTGCCTTACACTTTAAGGTGGTGAGACTGACAATGGGAAAGGAAGTTGCGGATTAAAGAACTAACGCAAAGAGAGGCCACCTTAAACAAACACTGTAATTTTTTTTGCCTGAGCATCTGTCATCTTGGGTTTACAGCTCAATGAATAAAGCAAGTTGAGGGTTAAGGGTTCGACTGGGGCCAGAAGCACCGCTGATGGATTCACTCATGATACAGATGATTTAAGCACACTCCTCTTCCTGTGTCTTAATTTGGATAAAAACCGCTTTACATGTCTTGTTTCGGAGCAAACCTCTTCTTTAGGGCATCTCATTTTGAAACGTCACTGCTTTGTGCGTATCGTGTTGCAAGGAAACGTTCTTTGCACGTGTTATTTCAGAACAAAACTTTTCTTTGTGGATCTTATTGCAGAAGGAAACTGCTTCATGTGTCTAATTTTCAGAACAAAACTCCTCTTTGCGTGTCTTATTTCGGAGCAAAACTCTTCTTTGCATGTCTTATTTTGGAATGAAACTACTTTAGAAATCATATTTCACAACAAAAGTCATTTGCGCCTATTATGTTTGAAGGAATCGCTTCTTTCTTCAGAACAAAAACATTTTACATGTGCAAAGAAGAGTTTCACTCTGAAATTAGACGTCTTATTTGGAACTAAATATCGTCCTTGCGCATCTTATTTTGGAATGAAGCTTTCTCGGAAGCAAAGTGTGAGTTTTATTTTGGAGCAAAACTGTTTTTACTGTCTTATTTCATATTGAAACTCATTTTGCATGTAAGATTTCAGGGGGGAACTCTTCTTTGCACATCTTGTTTTCATCTTCAAGCATCTTATTTGGGGACAAAATACCTTCTTACATATATATATATTTTGGAGCAAAATCCATCTTTGCACATCTTATTTTATAGCAAAACTCTTCTTTGCACGTGTTATTTTGGAATTAAACTCATCTTTAGGCATTTTATTTTGGAAAGAATCTGCCTTGTGCATATAATTTCAGAAGGAAACTCTGTGCAAGCCTTATTTCAATTTCTGCATCTTATAGCAAATCCAGGCATTTATCATTTGATGTATTCTCACTTGAATGAATACGGCTTTTGAAGTTAGAACTGCTGGTTGTGGTTGTACTGCGCCTGTCCATGTGCCTTACAGGAAGAAACTGCACTCAAAAGGCTCATTCTACTAGTTACAACAAAGTCAGCAATTACTTAGCAACAAATACCTCTAATCCAAGTGATGCAAAAAGGAAAGAAATACATGCACACCACAGTTTGCATGCATATTTTAGCATGCTACAACAGAGCAGGAGTAACCCCAGCAGCCCCTGACGCAGACAGGAGGTAGAAGCAGCAGGGAAATGTCTCTGGTACCTGGAGGCTAGACTGTGTTGACATACTTCTATTATTAAAAAAACATCAATCTGGATACCATAGACAACGCTCGCCTGCAGTAATGTTCACAATAATAGGAATCACAGCAGAGTTTGGACTTTTTTTTATCTGGGAAAGGTCAGGATGTTTGGCATGTTGAAGCAAAATGAGTGTTTGACAATATCTACTCGTACAGGCAGAGAAAAACGATGTATGCTTGCACGCAATGTGAGAACACAAAGAACACGTGAGAATGCAGAGGTCGGTTTTGTGAATCAGCACTGCAATTTCCTTCAATGGAGTTATGAAACTTGACGCAGATTTCAACATTTAAGCCTGCAAGTCAACGCTGAGGGTCACTGAATGCATCGTCTCTCTGCACCAAAACAAATTCCTACATGTTTCTTCTTGGGGAAAAATAAATCCACGCTAATGCCAACATATAGATGTAGAAAAAGTTACCTCCATGCCGGTTCCCACTGTACATAGACACTGATAAATAAATGTGCTTCAGCAGTGATTTTCAGCTGTCAGCTCTTCCTTTATAAGACCAGGATTTACCATCGTCCCCTTTTGGTATCTAGGTGCGCTGCAATGCAAGCGGCATCCAAGCATTTCTTTCACATGTACCATGTGTAATTGAACAGTCTCCATAATGAGCGCATGGAGCCGGTGGAGGCCATATATCGCGCTAAATATCCCGCCACATACCGCGTCTCAGTCTGCAGTATCCATGTGAGGAGCAGAGGCATGTGCTAAGGGATATTTAGGATACTTGTCAGGAAACACTGCATTGCACTCAGATACCGTATGAGCTCCTTATACATTAGAGGGCTGCTTTTCTTCTCAGGTCAAGTTAAAAAAAAACAAACGTGTGTATATGCTGCGCAAAGAGCTTGATACGCAAATACGACCCACCTAAAGTTGTTACAAAATGGTACACAAGTTAAATGTTTCCTGGAGCTGTAATTAGACGTTGTCAACAGATTTGTGAATGTAATTATTATAATTACAGAGATTGGGTTTTAGCTTGGGATTAATGTGGCTTTGCAGATGAAAGATAAGATGAAGCAAAAGTAGACAACCAGATCAGAAAAGTACTGTAGGCCCCCCAGGGGGGTCTGTATCTTATTTTGTATTTTTCAATTGAAAATATAAATGCAGTCCATTTATTCAAGTATTGTATTTCAGTACGATTGTGATGCACATATCCTTTACTTGAGTTTCTGTTACTTTACATATATCAGAGGATGAAATTGTACTATTTACTCCATTGCATTTATTCAACAGCTGTAGTTACTGGTTACCTTTATGATTAAGATTTTTCAAACAACTCATATAATACTATATACAGTATAATGCGTTGTTATAGATTAAACTACCCAAAAGAACATAAAGCAGTTATAATGTATTCCATCTCCACCAACTACAATATTAAATGATGATAAATGATGAATAATGATCCAAAAATGTAATAATATGACACTGACAGGGACTGACTTTTGTTTTTGAGTCAATGTTTTTAAATTAATTCTTATGTTCTTTTACTTTTTTATCATTTCAATGCAGGACTTTTACTACTTTTAAGTCAAGTACCTCTAGAGTACTTCTTCCATCACTGGATATTGCTCAAAGAAATTTCCTGTGACCTCGTCTGCTTATCACATGACCCCATTTTAGGTCCTGAACCCCAGTTTGAGAAACAGTGGTACATGTGCTGAACTACAACAAGGCAGAAAATGTGTGTGTGGCTGTGTGTGTGTGGTATCAATCATTAACACGACTTATTATGAAATCATATTCCACAGATAATGCCTCTGGTGCATCAACGCGGTCCAGACTGATCTGGAATGTCAGACGAGCGGGAGGAGGATGTTACCAAACAAACCTGGCAACAAGACAAGTCGCCGCGGCAACCAGACAAACAGCACATATCTGACGTGACAACAGGGTTGCACTTGACTAGGCGATCTGTTTTAGGATGCTGATACATGCTCTTTGGGGACAATCCCACCTGATTTTTTGGCTGTCTGATTAAAGGCTAGGAGTGAGTTTAGATCTGAAGCTGTGGATCAGATCATGAGGGATTTAAGAAAAGCCAGGCCTAATAATTTTTCAAGGTTATGTCACTTGTTTAATGTCACATTTCCTTTGGGATTGCTAAATCTGCTGGCCAAATATCTGTGCTAAGTCTTGCTTTATCCTCTAATCTAAATGCAGAAACACAAAAGATCAAATTCAAAAACAGGCCTGAGCCACTACAGTCTGAAACTGCGCCAGCATATATTTGCACATATTAGAGTCTAAATATGGGATGTAAGCAGAGAAACGGTGAGACGACGAGGAAATTCAGGTCTAAATATAGATCAGTTTCTCACTTTGGAATCACCAATAATCACACGGCGCCAAAACTCCAGCTAGAAGTGTCTCTTCTAGACCGTTTTTGTTTTTAGTTTACGTGTCTTAGATCAAGATACTGCACCCTTACTCACCAAAGGAATCTCTTTATCTGATGTGTTATATGATATCTGATTTACTCTCACTTTCAATCAATCACATCCCAAAACAAATGCCCACCAGCTCTGTAATTTCTCTTAATGCTTCTTCCAGAAAAATGTTCGCAGGGCCTTTTGGACCTTCTGCGTAGTATTTGTGATGCTTATTCAACAGAAATACTCAATTTATGTCGCTACAGCAAAAGATGAATATCACTGTTATGTATAAATGCTGGGTTAGGACCGATCTGGACAAAAACACATGATAACCTGTAGATTTTGAAAGCACAGTCAGATACAGAGTGAAATGTGACTGAACTATTGCACAAGCTCAACTTCCTCTCACTTTGACTGATTGTATCTTTAATTTATTGAGTCTGGATGAAGCTCAGCCATGATGAAATCACACAAAGCACCTGTTCGGCAGTGTGGGAAAGTAAGAAATGTGCAGATGTAGCCATCACAGCCTTCTGGTTTTAAATACCCTGTACATGAAGGATTGTTTTAGACAAGCTGTTCTCACATAAAGAGCTCCACCAGGCCTTTTCCCAGCACCTACCTCCATACTAACAGCATCTTCGTGGAGAAAAAAAGGCTTTATGTTTTCGTTACCAATGGCGCCAACGTAGAAATACATAATAACTAAGCAAGAAATGAGAGATGACTGAAGGTCTTTTGGTCTATAATCTCGGCTCCAAAGTTCTTGAAGAAGAACGTATATCTCGCATTCACCACAAGAGAAAAACTAAACCTTTTTAAAGCTAAAAAATGGTCCTATTTTTTTTAATCTATTTGGCTACACACATCCAAGAATCACCCGTTAAACCATGGTGTTTGGTAATCTACATGTTATAATACAATGTGTAAAATTGACAGCTTTGCTTTGACGAAGCTAGGCTAGCTGTTACCCCTTAGCCTCTTTTTCATACTTCTGATTTCGATCACAAGAATGAGAAGCCAAATGATTCCTCTCCAGATGTTCCCTCCTCTGATGAGGCCAAAGGTGAGAAGCTCCTAAAGACGGAGACAAATGGGTGACGGGACCCAGGAAGTGAAGGCCAGCTCCAAACCAGGTGTGTAAGCCTGTACCCCCTTAGGTACTCCACTTGTCCCACACTGCGTTTAAAATGACTGATGTAAACGGCTGAACTGCAAGTGCCCAGACACATTTGTCTTTCCGCTACTTCATCAAGTCTCTCAGCCCAACATTAGCATGTCTGGACAGTGACGGAACAAAAAAAACAAATGCGAGCGTTTACAACGATTCACAGAGACGTGGATGAGACGATGAAACTAATAAAAGACAGAAAGAAGGTGTGTTTATGCTCTGTAAAATACGACTTTGGAAACCACATAAAAATGTACAGCTGTCAACTTAAACTGTGATTAATATCCTGTTAAATGACTCTGTTACGATGTCTAATATGGAAAACGATGTAATATATAGAACCAGCCATTCATGTCCTCAAACTCAGGCCATATAGTACTCATCGCCTCACCTGCTGCCAAGTGTGTGTGTGTGTGACATACATTCCTCTATCTTGCATGTCTTCTCTATCTCCTCACGAGTTACATGACAGGACAAGAGACGTACATAGCTGTCCCTCACCACTGAGCGAGTGTATGGAAGGAGTGTGTGCAGCCCTAAGTGTGTGTGTGTGTGTGTGTGTGTGTGTGTCAGCAGGAGAGCATGTAGACACAAACACACAGCTGCTTTTCCTGACCCACTTTCCCTTTGAAACAACCTACAGGGTTACTTTCCTTCCTTCCCTCACTCCATCCCTCATCTCTTGCTTTCTTTCCCGTCTCTAACATCATTCAAAGGTTTGAACTGGCCTTGAAAGTCCTTGAAAGTTTTGCAAAGGGAAAGCTAGTCTTGTTTCTTTGCCTCTTTACTTTATCAGCCTAGTCATGATTGTCCATATTAATACTACTCATACCTCTCCAAAAGTCCGAATTCAGTACTGACAGCTGCCACTCATCATCAAATTCATATTAAAAGCATAATTGCAATAAACTTCACAAATTCCCGGAGTCCAAAGTGTCTTAAAAAGTCTTTAAACTGCTCATTTTGTTTGACCAACAGTTGAAAAACCCCAAATAATTCAACGTACAATGACATGAAACTAAAAAATCTCCAAGTTTGAGAAGCATTCAGCACAAAATGACATTTCTGTCAATGGACCAATCAATTAATTGACTAATTGCTCTGTCTTGTCTACAACTGATGACCACAAAACAACCTGAAATTCAGCTTCAGCCATTTCAGTGCCAACTTTAAAGGTTTATACACAGTATATACTGACTGAAATAAAACTGAACCAAGTCAAACACCTGAAACCTTGAACTAACTCCCAGTCTTTCTACATTGTTTAAAAAACTGGTGAAAAATACGAAACAAGAGCTAAAAAAAAGAAGATAACAATATTCTGGTATCGTCACAACACAACCCTCCTCTGTCTCCATCTCCCTCTCCCTCACCTTTCATCCCTTCCTCTGACTCCCTGACCCTGAAACAGAGGAAGGACCTCAGGAGGGAGGGAGGACGGAGGAATGAAAGCAGGAAGAAGTGGGTTTCCAGTGGAGTGGATCGGAGCGGACCGCGGAGGTCAGGAATGTCGTGTTGTCGGCTGCAGGGGGTCAGGATCACTGGGCTTAATGGTCTGGAGAGACCTCATATAGGAACTCAACATTTCCACATCTGGGAATTTGAGGAATTCAAAGGGACAGTGAAGGAGGGCTGTTGTCAGATCAGATCTAAGAATTCCTGGGATGCTGCTTTTTGACAGGGGCCATTTGTTGAAGTGAGGACTACTGGCGTTATGTGAGCTGCCCAAAAGTCAACGCAATGAATCATTAAATTAACAGAAATCAGCCTGAATCTGGACTCCCCACTTTCATTGTTCCAAGGCACTCACTGCTGTGTTGTTTCTGCACTGCTCACCTAAAAATCAACTGTCAATCAAACCTTAAGGCCCCCCAAAAAATATTATCATTGTTCACACAAAATATGGAACTTGTGCAAACGAGTTATTATCTTGTTCACACTACACTAGATTGAAAGAAATCATCTTTTGGTATTTCTTGGGCTCCATAAGACCTTCCTCCTTGTTTTTTGGGGGGGATCGAGACTGCACCTCTGTCTGTTAATGCTAATGCAAACTGCTCAGTTATTTTGTCTTTTTATTGGTTAACTTAAGCCCACTTCAGAACACCAAATATACTGTAAATGCTTTCATGAACTATATTTTAGTTTAGTTAATACACTATGAAAAAAGCTGAGAAAACCAGGACCATTATTGTTCCCTAACCTTAAATGTGTACTGTGTGCTTAACCTTGAGTGAACCAAACTGTGGGACTCTAGTAGATGATAAGATAACAGAGTCATTAGGATTCATCATCCGGGCATCGTGAACATCTGTACCAAATTGAATATCAATCCCTCCAATATTTATTGAGATATTTCACTCTGGATTGGATGATTTGGATGTTTTATGTGCCTGGCAGTCAGAAAGTGAGTGAAAACAAAGATAACAGGATATTATCAGTGGGAGGAGTTCCCCTGTGTCAGGCACTGGCTAAAATCCCTAATACTGTACATGCCAGCGAGTACACACTGATATGAAGCCAACGACAACATGCTGTATAGCAGGGACTGAGAGGCGGCAGGTCATATCCTGTCTGGATGTTCACCTGGACATTTCCTTATGCAGGTGTATCTGTGTGTTTGCTTTAGCCTCGTACCTATAAAAATGGGAATTTAGGACGCATACAGTAAATTTCCTGTCTGTGCGTACGCGTGTGTTTCATGCTTCGTCCTATCAAAGTAGGAATGTAATGCGTTTGTCTTTAAAATTTCCTGTCTGTTCAAACCTATTATGTGTACGTCTACTTGTAGCTTTTGTGCAGATGAGCATCGTTCCATGACGGCTTACAAGCTCGCATGCCAGATCTGGGTCAGACAGCATCTGCAAATACCTTTTTATAGTTTGTTTTTATTTTACGTTGGCGCCACAGTAACAATCTCACAATCACAGAAACGCATTGAAAAGTCACTTCAGTGTGCTTTTGTGTGATTGACAACTCAACCGGGAGTACCTGAATCGCCCTGACGCAATTAACCATGACCATCTGCAACTCCAGGCAGGTTAAAACATACACGACACCGGGATCTTAGTGTGCTTAATCGCTAAGCATTGCTGAGGGAGTGTTGCATGGGTATGCCTACATCGGGCCAAGCAGCTGGCTGGTTGTGTGCACCTCTAACACCTACACATCTCCCCATTTGCAGTTCTGCGCCATTGCAATTCAATACTGTGAGCTGCTCGCATAGATCTGAACCAGAACGTGTGTGTGTGTGTTTAGGTGAGAGTGTATGAACATGTGCTTGTGTATGTTTTGTTATCTTTGCGTACTTTCACCGTTCCGCGTCGTTCCATTTACATTTTCCAGTTAATCAGTGTGCTGCTGAGGGTTCTCTGAACACACACAATGTCAAGAAATAGACACCATAGAGACACAGACAAGAGGTCAACCACAATTTAGCGACGTTGTCAATCGTCGTTGGTCAAGCAAATGTGTCATCACATCACATCATAGACTGCTACAACAAAAGCAGATTCACAATCGCCATTTTACTACCACATCTGCGGTGACGAGTGGAGTGGGACATAAAGATGCCACTAAGAGGGAACTGGAAACAGGTGTAAGAAAGGAAAATGTAGGGAAAATTGTGGATATACTACATGGAAAAACAATTATGAAAAAATTAAGCAGCACAACGGACTCATTGAAGCAAACAGAATAAGAGACTTGACGCTCCATTTTGCGCCACCGACAGGTTTGTATCTCCGCAAACGTCGTACGAAGCACATCCAGTTCAGTCTGAGGCTTCACATCCAGTCCTAGTGATACAGGCAGTTTGTATCATTATTCACAAACTATTACTGTAATTGGCTGGCCACATTGCTGGCCTTGCACCCTCTCTTATTTTTCCCAGTTTGGCATCACACTACTTGATGCAGTTTAATCATGCTGGTGAAACATGAGTGAGGATTACCAGCTTCATGCTTCAGCAGCACTTTGACGTCTCTAACTGCAAAATCCACCACGAGTCTCTGGGCTATAAAAACTTAATGAACTGAACTGAATTGCCATCAGATTTTTAAAAAAGTTTACAATAGGCTACATCATTAAAAAAAAAAAGTATACTCTTAGAGTTAGCTCCATTTTAGTGCAAACATTTGAAACTGGACATGTGTGGATCCTCATGTGCAGCAGTGAACATGCACATCAACAATTACCCATCACTGTAATGAGAGAGCGTAATTACACAGGTATTTAAAGTGTGTGTGTGTGTGTGAGTGTGCGCATACCTGCAAGTGTGTGTGTGTGTGTGTGTGTGTGTGTTGGTATTTCCACCCAAGGCTTCATAAACAGGACTGTTCTATAGTAACTTCCACAGGAATTAACGTGAACAACAGTTTTGACTGTCAACTCAACAACTGTCAGTCAGTCAAACCTTATGAGTGTGTGTCTTACGCTCTAACTCACACACACACAGTCTCTCTTTCTCCCTAAATACCTCTGTAATTACACTCTCTCACTCCAATGGGGGACATCTGTTGAAATGATCTTAATTACCTGGAGCAGGTGAGAGGCAACTTGTAGGTCTGTGAACACACACACACACTGATAGCACCATGACCAGATCAGATCAGTTTAGTGTTTTTGGGTGAAATGTGTTTAACACGTCAGTACATCTGCGCTGCCTGCAGGCCTGAGATCCAGGAGGCAGATAGTCGAGGGGAGAAGGAGAGAGGGAGAGAGGGATGGAGGTTATAAAGGAGACAGAGAGGAGAAATGAGGTGAGGTGAGGTGAGGAGGAAGGAAAGGAAGGAAGAAAAGAGGAGAGAAAAAAGTAGGAATGAGGATGGGAGAGAAAAAGGATGGTATGAGTTGGCAAGGAGACTCTGCAGGAGGAAAAAGATGAGAGAGTGAAAAGAAGGAAAATGGGATGAAATATTAACAGTATTTCATCCAAAGGCGAGAGATTTATTGTATTTTCACCATGCACCATCTGACATGTGTTACTTTCTGTTTCTCTGAGCTGATGGACTGATAAGGCTCCACATACTGTACAGGCAATGCTCAATATAAATCAAAAATCCTGTCTTTAATCAAAATCTAAACCAATAATCCAAATAATATTAGTTTATCAATTAAGGACTTAAGTCACAAACATCCTTGACAGCTGCTAAAAGTAGAGCTATACGCTGTTTTTGTGGCATTTTTTCATGCAAAATGGGTCTATTTAATGGAAGTTTAGTCTTTAAGAAGTTTCATAAAAGTTTCATGAAATCAGACCCTCTTTTGACACTATTTATGGTCCTTTTTCTGCAATAGCTGCTCAATGTATTTATATTCTGTAATTATCTCTCTGTAAGGGATTCATAGAAAACAATGTGTGCATGTCATCCAGCATTACTGTTTTTAATTTCATCTCTTTGACATCAGCCTGACTGATACGGCGACAGGAGAATGAACAGTAAACGGAGCTGTGTTAAGTTGCTACTCATGCAAACCCAACAAGGCGGTTCTTCATGTTTCACAGCGGATTGGTTTTAAATATTACAGGAAGTAACGGAGCAAGGAGGAGTAGCTGTTAGATGAAGACAAGTATTATAAACAGACTTCTTTATTTAAACAAACTTGAGTGTGTTTGGCTGCACCGTAAACAGATGCACCAGTTGGTCTTCTGTTGTCTTTCTGAAGTGAAATCTTAAGGATTACAACTTTAAAGGTCGTAAAAAATGCACTTAGTTCTAGATACTTTTTCTGCTGCAAATATAACAGTTCTTATAAGCAGGCTGCAACTAACAGTTATTTTCCTTATTGATTAATCTGATAATTATTGTCATGATTAATCGATTTAAGAAATAGTTCATAAAGCTCAAAGTGACATCTTCAAATTTCTTGTTTTATCAAACCAACAGTCCAAAATCCCAAAATACACAGTTTACGATGACATAAAGAAGCAAATCTTTACTTTGAGAGGCACGTTTTCGGCCATTTTGGCTGAAAAATTACATAAACGACTGATTGGTTTTCAAAATACTTTCCCACTAATCTACTGTAGATCAACCAAAGCTGACCAAACATCAGTATTAAAATAATTTTGGATGAACACCTGTAAATTAAATGAATTCCCATCACTTTCTCACTGCCCCTCCTCCCCTCGCTTGTTCCTAACTTTAATTTTGACCCTTTCGTCCTGCCGTCAGAGCCCTCTGCCCCAGTGCCCTCCGAATGTGCCTCGACACAGACAGATGAAAAGAGAGAGAGAGAGAGAGAGACAGAGAGAGAAAGAAAAGACAGACAGACAAC
>NTHP01000150.1:133681-145003 GCA_003416845.1 Oplegnathus fasciatus
ACCAATGATATGAGGCTGTTACAGCATACAGGAAGTACACTGCAGAGAGATAAAAGACTTTTAATTAACGGATAAATTGGTATATTTGTGTGTCGGATGTTTATATGTGTACAGTAAACCTCAGGTAATGTTGCACTAAAGAAACTCAAATTAAAGCTTAATTTGGATCATTAACAAGTAAAAAGCAAACTTTAATGTACCTTTTTCAAGTTTTACACACTATTTCCAGTCAGCAGAGAAAAGTTTTCCAAATATTTACGTTCTATATAAACTAGCGTATTGATTATATATATTGTTTGCTATCATGGTACGTAAAAGCAGCCTAGGCTCAGCTAATAACAGAGGAGCAGCAAACCCTTTTAAACCCCCTCCAACCGCGACAGCAGGCCTTTTGAATGGTAATGCTATTCTCCCCTTAGCTACGGTAAAAACACCACACATCACAATGCACTGCTCATCTTCTCCACCACAGTCCACTCTACAGGGGGTCACACACACACACACACACACACACAAAAGGACGGATGGGTTTCTAGCTGAAGGAGCAGCAGCATGTCGACACAAACGAAGTGAGATGGATTGTAACCTGTTGCAGGTTTTTACTGGACCAGAGGCCACACACACACACACACACACACACACACTCCCAAACACATTGTCTTTCTCACACACACACTCACATACGGTGATACCCTTTGAGGTTTTAAACAGAACAGTCCCCAGACACCACTTTGCTCCATGTGAGGGGCTTAAGGGGCCCCTGGGGAACAGTTAAAACCTGGTGACTTTGTAGGTCAGGGACCTGCTGGTGGCTGAAGAGTGAGCGCACTACTCCACTTTAACAAATGTTTCTTTTTTCACAGGAAGACACTGAAAAACAAAACACAGGGAAAGCTTGCTGTAGATAAGGTGAATCAGATCAGCTGGAGAGTGAGACTGAGGGGGTGGTTTTGGTGTGATACCGCAAAACATGATGTGCATCTTCAGTTCTTCAAAAAGTGCAAACTGCAAGACTGCGACAAAAGATAGAGAAAGAAGAAAGGAAGAGAATGAAAGTGGAGAGGGAGCAGGAGTCGTCCTCTGAACTGCAAGTAGAAAGCAAGTAGATACCCAATGCCCAGTAGGAAGAGGCAAGAGAAAGAGTATAGCCCCGATATGTTGCATTAGCCTGGCGAGCTAACAGTCAGTGACAAATTAAATGAAAAATGTAGCTCCAAGGTCCCAGTTCGGGTCTGGGTCTCAAATTGGCAATGTCTTAAAGACACGACTACAGGCCAGGTTCGGGTCTAAGTTTTAGGTCTGTGCAGAACTCTAGAAGAAAGAGTAGTAGAAGAAGAAGAGGAGTGGAAGAAGAAGAGTGGGCGTTTTAAGTCCTCTATCACAGTACATGTAATTTTATACTGTGATATCAATATATATTGTGATTTCTAAAAAAATCAATTGTTTATGGATAGTTGCAAAGGAGTTTGCTCTTGCCACCACAGCCAATAGGACAAACAGACAAACTAAGATTTATTTGATTTCGAGCTTAAAGTCATTCTCTAAACTGAGCCTCCAACTCAGATTTCTGCTCTCTTCTATCCAAAATCTTCCCGGCTCACGCGTTAGAGTGAGCTCGTATTGCAGGCGAATACTGGCTTTGCTTCTGACAGCTTTAACGTTAGCTTAACAGATCAGCTGCTAGGCTGCTTTAGCATTAGCCGCACAGGTTGGGTTACAGGTGTAAGTTAGCTTCACTTCAGATTGAGGGCCACGTGAATGGCGGTATTGTCGTTGTAAAGGAGGCTCGGGCATTGTGAGGGCCTTAGTGAATGAGGCAGAAAAGAGTTAATTGGCCCCTTTTTTCACAAAGCGTGCTACCTATGACCCAGTAGGTGTCAGGTTGCTTTAAATCTTTACATTTTTTAATCTGGACTCCCCTTAAAGAGCTTTGTGAGGCTGGCTTCATAGATCTGCAGGAGAACACTTCAGTAAGAAGATTTACATACAGTAGCCTCACTGGGTTACATTCCTATCCCAGACTAAAGGCAAGACCACGTTTCTTATTTAATTTTAAAGCCTCAAGTAATTTAGCACCCTTACTAAAACACCAAATTGAAAAGTAATGACTGTTTAAAAGCTGTATTAATGACTTTGTCCACGCTGCAAAGATAAGCAGCGCAATGTTTTTGTTAGGAGGATTTGCTAATGCTCATTTTGTTGAGGTTGAGAGTAACTTAAGAACACACTTCACATACAGGGATGGAATTAATTGGTACTTTGAGTGATTTACAAGCAGTGTGGGAGTAAAGGTGTGTGTCTGAGAGTGTGAATGTGTGTGTATGTTTGGTGCCCTAACAGCTAAGCTCCCTGCTGTAGGTGGATACACCGAGGCCACCCAGGAAGGAAGAGAACGGCTGCCAGATACTGTGTGCGCGAGGACTGAATGTGCGCCTGTGTGTAGGATGAGGTTGGGAAATTATCTATAAATCATTTATCATGGTGATGAAGAACCCTATCATTGCGATCATACAGCATGTTTCTCCCTATCTCATCATTAATCCAGAACATTTGTCTTGCCTAAACATGTGCAACCCCGCCTGACCTCTTCACAAACATAAACACACAAACATCTACAATGCTTCCAGACCTTGAATTAAATCAAATCGTCCCTTTTCAAACGTGTTATGAATATACAGTATGTGTGCCAAATAATCCTTGAAATGTAAACGTAAACCATAAACATCATCTGTCAGCTGCAGACTTCCAGAGAGGAACCAGAAGATCTATGTTTCTACAGCCAGGATCGTGCACTCCTTATTATACTGAAAAGACTGATTATCGGTGGAGTCTTTAAGCTTAAGAAATTAAGCTTGAAGAAATGGTGTAAAGATCATGTATCAAGTCTCATACACAGTTATTTGCCCCATTGTGTCCCAAGATTAATCTAAGGGGTCACAGGATGATTAAAGGAAAGAAATGTATATTCCTGGTACTTTTCCACTGCTTTTTCCTGTGAAATACTGGATACTTTAAGCTCCTTGAGCCTCCACAATACCTTCAAATGAACCAATCTGACAGAAAAAGTCCCGTTTTCAGCAGTAATGAAGGGTCACATGTAGACATGGCTTCATTAAAAGGGGTCACAAGCCTCGAAGGTTGAGCGCGAAACCAGTCTAGAACAGTCTTGTCATTTGACTTCATGTTGGAAATAGTGGATCTAACGCTGCGTGCCAATGGGAAACGAAGGGGGGAGGTGTGCATGTCGGCGTGAAGTCTTTCTATGTGTGTTTGCATGTTTGCGTGTACTTGCTTGGGACCCCTCTGTCTGCGTGAATGGGGGAAAGAGGTCACGAGCGGACACCACAGATCTGGGGCACAGCGAGAGAAAGAAAAGGGTGGTGGTGGAGGGATGTATGACGGATTCATAACTTGCATGTGATCCCGTGTTTTTCTAGAGGTTGGTTGGAGGGCGATTGCCGGAGGTTATGAAGGACATACCGCCATGTTTGAGGGGTGACAACCAAAGGAGAGAATGCACTGCAGCCTCATCTTTGCAGCCAGACTTCAGCACCACCCTGGCTTTGTAAAAGAACCTTTTCTATGGATTTCCCCGTGTTCCCGTTCCTGCTTCAGCCTCTTTTCTTTTTTCTCTTCTGCAAGACGAGCTGATGCCAGTCACATGCTGAGGGGTCATTCTGTAAGATCAGTCACGGCAGCTACTGACACTTGACAAAGGCCTTCATCACAGAGAACAGCAAAATTTGATCTTGCAAGTTATTAGTATTACCAATCTAAGACAAGAAAATGATGAAACTGGATGTAGCTACAGTTCTTGTTTCCACCAGGCAGCTTTTTTCTCCTGTTAAGTCAACTGAGAACCCCAAACCTCTGGGAAAGTTTCAGCTCTACACTACAAAATATACAGCTAACTAATGACAAGAAGAGCACTCAAAGACAGGAACTATTCACTGTACTTTCTACCTCTAAGACAATGTTGGTCTGTCAGTCTATTGGTCCACCATTTTGGTCCAGACTGAAATATCTCAACAACTATTGGCAGAAAGACGTTCATGGTCTCCAGAAGATGAATCCCAATGACTTTGGTGATCCCCTGACTTTTCTAGCACCACACTGAGGTTGACTTGTCACTTACCTCTATCTTTAGATCAAAATTGTCCAGTACTTTGGCTTATCTAACAGTTTGGTTTTCTTTAAATTGAGGATTTCAACCTTTCAGCCCAACGTGGCTTCAACAGAAAGAGATAGCAACACACAAGAAAAAGGCATGTAAAATACTGTCAAATATGAGTCCCCTCCCACGATTTGGATGCATTTTGGAGAACATACCAGTCTTGTATTGCTTCTAATTAAGCACAGATGAAAATGATTTGTGTGCTCTGCAGCAACTTTCTTCAGGAAAGACAAGCCACCACCAGTCACGTACTGATGGATCGCTCTAGCAAGATAATTCACAGCAACACTGTGTACCAATGTATGCGTGCAGAAGTTCAAAAATGATTCTGCTACTTTCCAAACTTGGAAAAGGTTGTGTTTTAACATCTGCCTAACTATTATTGGCTGTATTTTAAATTCCAAAGAAGAGGTAGCTCTATCATATCATTAAATGTGTGGCTAGTATTGAGAAATCTTGTTTAAATCGTTACCAAGGCCTGTGCCACATAAGCACCTCCAGCAAAATAGGCAATAAATCAATTGGATGAGTCTGTCTATGCCAGGGAAATATTCCTCCCTGCTGGCTTAATTTTGAAAAGTCAGGCTGATGCTTGACAGGTAAACTTTCCATCCATGTATCTGTGTTTTTCCCGTTTGGAGATAATTATATATTTCACAAAGTATGATGTGAGGAGTTTCAGTCCAAAATACATACTTTTTTTTCTCCATACAATGCTGATAAGGTCATTAGAAACACACACACACACACACACACATGTAAACTCTTTCTCACACACACTGCTGTTTTCTCACAGCTTTCCTCGACAGTGTGTGAGAAGTGCCACCCACGCTAGATGGGTCATCCAAAACAGATTGTGGGCTACTTGTATAAATCAGTCAGCTTAACACTGCAGCGGAAAAAAAATCATTTATCTATCTATATCTGAAACATTAGCTTGATGACTGATTTAACTTGCTGCACAGCACAGACAGTATGTTGTCTGCTATACAGAGTGTGTCCTTTTTCGAGTATGGCCTGTAATCTGGTAATAAAGCTTTCTGAAATATGTTCATTCATAAAGACACACTGACCCTCCTGCTGTCTTAGAGAGACAAACACATACAGTATTTCACAACCACACACACCTCACTGACCTCTATTATACACTGATAGTTGGAATTTGACAATGTTTCATAAGGACAATGAGTCAGTGTTAATACAATTAGACAATTCGATCAATCAATCAAAGAATTCTGATAACTTTGTTAAACTCATTTGTCAAGAAAAATTGTCTTTCATTTGCTGGTTGCAGCTTCTTAACTGTGAGGATTTGCTGTTTTTCTCTGTTTTGTATCATTATAAAGTGAATATCACTGGGATGTTTGGACATGACAAGGAATTTGAAGACAAATTTGTGAATTTAGGTGTATAGAGCTACAAGAAAAGCACTTTTTGGTGGCATTTTTAGTCTAAAATTAGATTTTTATGTCCAAAACTCAATGGCACATACAGCAAAACTACTGTAAAACTAATGTACTGTGTTGTACACCTGACCGTAAATCAAAGCAGCTGGAGTCAAAACGAGCAATAAAACATGGAGGAAACACTATAGGGTTGGAACAATCATGGTAATGTATGACAAAATAGCAGGGAAGGGGAGGAAACGTGTGGAAAGAAAAAGGAACGTGAACGTAAGGAAGATAAAGAGAGGAGGATCTTTATCTCTCTTTACCTACTTTGTGCTGTTGTAGGACTTGTATAAACCTGCGGTAAACAGTACATGGGGGCCCTGCTGAATGAGATGTATTGACAAGTAAAAACCTCTACGTGTGTGTGTGTGTGTATTTGTGTGTGTTACACATGTCAAAGTGTGGCTAGCTACAGAATGTACAGAAAATTCCTGTCGAGGCTGGTCATTATGGATCTGGAGACTAATCCTCCTCAAAATAGAGCCGGAGGGGCTTATCGTCACAAAAATCAGGGATTTGTAGGAATGAAGGGGGACATGGAGAGAGGAACACCTCTTCTGTGAGGATTCAGTGACTGTTTCTCACATAGTTAAAGCATAACTCTGGTTTATTACAACATTGTACATCTCTAAAAAGAGGTCCCGACGGGGAAAGAAACCCAAGCAGTCAGACGCTCTTTCAGGTGGTAAACAAAACTTCCAGGTTAGCCAAACTTTTTTTGGAAGACAAAATGACGGCAAGTAGTTAAATTCTTTCCCAAACTGTCCGTTGTAAACACACATCACAGTTTACAGGCTGATTTTTTGGTTCGACTTTGACCGATTGTCATGTTTTTAGTGGAGGTTGCAGGTGGACTCACATTTGGTTTCCGCTCCAAATAAAGTATTTTTAGAAAATCTGGCTAAATAACAGCTTCTCTGACCCTCTGACTGCTCGTGTTTCTTGGCCTGACAGGCTTTTAGATTTTAGAGAAGTTTCTGCCTCACCAGATCTTAGCATCACTTATCATAACCGATGTAAATTACATCCAGAACTATGAAAATAAGGCCCAAATTGTAATAAACCAGAAATATTCTTTACGTCTTTTGTCCTCCTCTTGTTTCACTATGGATACCTGGGCTGCAAATTTTCATTATTATATTTTTGATTAATCGTCTATAAACATCCGAAAATGGCAAGACATTTCCTCGAACTTACAGTGACTTTTTTGGTCTGACCAGCAGTCCAAAACAAAAAGATATTCAGTTCACTATCATGTAAGACAGGGAAAGCTGGAAGAAGAAGAAGAAGAAGCTGGAACCAGAGAGAGAGAGAGAGAGAGAGAGAGCGAGAGAGGAGCAGTGCTGTTAAGAGGCGAGAGAGAGTGACAGAGGGATGGAGGCAGCGGGATGGAAGATGGATGGATAGCATGAAGGACATTTGTTTACCAGCCTCCATCATCACTGCAGCTGCTTGTTTTGGAAGCACAGTACCACCACCACCACCTCCATGTCCTCTCGCCCCAATGGTTGAAACGGCACACCTCACACAAGGAATTCAGCAACCCCAAATCACCGATCATCGTCCATCACTCAACTGGTTCTCCGCAGGTCCACAAACAATCGCAGGTAGTTAGTTCAACCTGTCAATCGCAATCTATCAAACTGGCTTGGAGGGGGCCGACTGCGCCCCAGAGGGGATTGTGGGTATTTAAACAAACACTGACAGACAAGTGGCAGCTCTGAACGGGGATCAGGGTGTCGTGCAGATTATCATCTGACACACGAGCATTCCTCCGAGGAGTATCTGGATTGAGGATCAACTGTGCTTTTTTTTTGTGTGGAAATTTCTTTATTAGGATAAACCCCTTGAGATGCACCAGGTGCATTTAGGTGACGTCAGTGAACATGCTAACTGATCTGAGACCCGTAACTCTCTTGTCACGTGTCAACTATCCAGTCATTATCCAAGAGCTACACTATGAAAAAAAAAACATTTTAACCAATTATTGGTCCTAAAACCTTAAAAATATGAGTGAGGGGGTAATATTTCAACAATTCCTCAAGCAAAACAACTTGTTTTAAGAAACTTTGTACTACTGCAGCAAAATATTGTCTCTAAAATTACCTTAAAAAAGAAAAATACCTCTTGAAGGCTGAATTTGAGATGTTAAAATGACTGATTTTTGCAGTATTGAAGCCAATAATTTATCAAATCTATTAAAAATCACTGATGTAAGTCTTAATTGTGATGACAGAAAGAAAACTACATTCTGAACTTACATAACAGTCTTCTTAAAAAACAAATATGTTATATTTGGGCCAAAATCCTTAATTTTCTCCCTTTTGGATGCCATACTAAAACAGAGGGATGTACGCTCTCCGTCCCGTCCAGTTCACCACAAAGACAAGACAATACAGCAAGTGTAAGTGACACTTTCATCCCAAAGGGGTGAAGATGCAGAGGACTTCTTTTTTTTTTCCTTTCTTTTTTCATGTCAGGCATGTGAACTACAGAAACCCTCCAGTGCTTTTCCAAACACACTGTAATGTAATCTCTACAGCTGGCCAAGGGAGACAAGCTGAGACACAAACACGCTGTCTAAAACACACACACAGACACATGCAAACACGGTCATACACATGCACATGCAAGCATACAGCACTGTCTGCGGACTCTCAACCGCACGCTAAGTTCCTGTGGTTGTGTGTCAAGTCTAACAGGAGGATAAAGAACGGGGCGAGAAACTAAATACTGAATTTAAACCCAAACTTCCTTCGCTACATGAGGGTGACAAGAGGATGTAGAATGTAATAACAGCTTCGGAGATAATAAACATGAGGGGTCATGTGATTAACCAAACACAACTACAGGTGTCAAATCTGCAACTTGCAAAAATGCAGCTTTTGCAAATATTTGGATATCGTCTTTTTCCAAGGTTGTGAATATACAGTAACAGGCAGACACTGTAAGGATTAAGCCTGATTTTAACCCTAAATTAGTCGCTCAAAACTGTTATAATTTCCACCAGATCAGCAGTCGTTTGATGTTCAATTTGAGGAGGTTGTGACGTCAGGCTGTCCAGATGGATTTCTGGCATATATGCTGTCTCGCAATCCAATTTCCGACATGGCTGCTATCTATTATAAACTGTAGTGACCTTGTTTTACTGTTATTGGAGCAGTCTTTCACATGTTGCGGCTGACTGTAGTCTGAGCTGAGACTATGGAGTGATATGGTCTGCGTCTTTCAAGCCATCTGCAGGTCTTTATTCTTTTTTTATTCTTCTTTCTTTCCATTCAAAACCCTCATGTCCTTATGACATTGTGACGAGATTAAAAAAATACATACACATACACACAATACACGAGTCCTCGAACTATTACTATCTCACTTGAAGAGGTCGGATAAACAATACAAAACAAAACAAGATTCTGCAGAAATGTTTTGAAACTCAGCCTTGTTCTTGGGGCAGAAGTCCCAGACACCAGTCACGCTAAAAGGGAACCAAACAGAGGCCTAACTGATGCAAGTACACATCTCATACTGCAGGTGTGTTTTCCACCGGTTTCGAGGAAATCCATCCATCCATCTCATTGCTGACGATCACTCCCCCTCCAACACACAAACAGTCCATGATTCCAAATAACTGCTCCTGTACTATCTGCTCTCTACTCCGCCTCTGAGAGACAAATGGAGGCCGAGCGCAATCAGTCTAGATTCGTCCTCAGTAAAAACTCCACTGCAAATTACCGACTGGCTTTGAATGCACCTCTTTTGCTACATCAGGAAGTAACGCATTGTAAAATCTCCATCTCACAGGTTAAGATGGAAGTTATTTATTGATATTCAAATCCCAATACGATGGAGAACAACGTCCATTTTCTATCTTTGTCCATTTTGTCCATTGTTCAGTCTGTCTTTGCAGCAACTAGACAGATCCCAAACAAAGACGATGCATGGCTTCAATTATTGCTGGGCTCCATCCATAATCCTGTGTTTTTAGTATTACTTAGCCATGTAAATACTTTGAGTGCAAAAAACTACAAAATTATAGATTTTATGCAACTTTTGTGATTAGAATATGTGTTTTTTCTATCAAGAGGCCTTTATTGGGAGAAAAGATAACAGTTTTTGACCAAAACAACACATTAATTCACTTTTTTCCCAGTTTTAGTCACAAAGCTTACAAACATAACTGTGATGAAATAGACAATCCAAGCATAGAGATGAATGGGGTGATAAGTGTTTAATGGCACTGTTGTGTGTGTGTGTGTGTGTGTGTGTGTGTGTGTGTGTGTGTGTGTGTGTGTGACATACCAACAGAGGGCTATGCTAGACACTGCACAGGCATGCTGCGCAGGCAATTATCAAATTAGACCCTCAGTCTATACGCTCACTTAAAGGCCTGATGTATACGGACGCTTAATGTGTATGTGTGTGTATGTGTGTGTGTGTCCCATTCATTGGAATGACTGGCCCTTTAGCAACTCATTCTTCATATTTCTATGGGTCCCCTGAGGAGTTGATGTAATGAATTCTATTCAGCTGTCCATCTTTATCTCTGCTTCTACTCAATTGTGAATGCTTCAAACACTCAGAAGCTCCTAAAACCATATTTCACATACAGAGAACTCTGGTTATTCACCTTCACCTTGGGCTGGACACTAATGGATCAAATCTGTCGCAAGACATGTAATTTTATAGTATGATAGCTGTATCATGAGAAACTGAAATAAAAAGTCAGGAATGTCTTTTTTTTACTTAATCAGTGACAAAAACACCCAAAAAATGTAATTATTAATTATTTACTGATGCAAATCTCCTGTAAATCCATCAAATCAGACCTATTCATTGATTTGCAACATTTTCCATAATGACCTACAGTGGTTACCAAACTCTTTGGTTGGCTCATGACCCCTTAACAACGAAGCAACCCCTTGTCACAAGTTGCATCTGTCAGATTTTACCACCTTCCTTTGAAAACCATAACAAATTAACAGCGTTTTTCTTGTTTCCTGCCCTAATAATCATTTTGTGGACCCTTAGATTCATCTTGCAACCAGTTGGGGGGCAGAAAATTAGACCCACGTACTAACAAACCTCAATTATCCCTTAACTCCTTTGCCCTTCTCTTATGTGACGATCGAGTTTGTGTAGAGAGAGGAATAGACTGACTGGCAGAAAGATAAAGTATTAAATATATTCCTTTCTACTTTTTGCATGCTTACTACAAAACTGCTGCACATTAAAACACCTAATGAGACATAAAAAGTCTCTGTACAGTAGCGGACTGGGATTCAACGTCTTGCTCAAGGACACAAATGCTTTCTGAAGCTTCAGCCCAGGGTCCTGTTCCTCTTATGTGGATAATGCACGTAGCTTGATTTGACACAAGCTGGCTTAAAATTTACAAGGTTGTCAGAGCAACCAAACCTGCAAACATTCAGGCTTTCTCACAGTTAGCTGGATGGTAGCCGTGTGCGTTGCTCTTTGGCACAGTGTCTTTCCACTGCGTGTCGTGACTGGAAGTGAAATTGAGGATTTATCCAGGATTTAAAAAAGTTCTCTGACTGCAAGCCAAAGAAAAATGGGATCATTTTAGCCTCATAACCTTGCGTAAGTCTGGATTTGTTAAACCACAATTGAGGAGCAAGTCCCTGGTCTTGCGGTTCAACACCACCCTGCTATCACAACATGCAGGGTGGAGTGGGGGGG
>NTHP01000150.1:153109-178513 GCA_003416845.1 Oplegnathus fasciatus
GGGGGGGGGGACGAATCCCAAAGAGGGAACCATTTTTGGATCAAACTGCACTGAAATAATACAGACAGACTGGGGTTAAGTGTCCCGCTGGGGAGCCGTTACAGCTCACCCATCATCACAGCGAGGTACAGAGGGACTTAAAGATGACGAATAGACATATAGACACTGAAACAATATTGTGCATTACTGAGATAATATTTTCAGGCAGCAGCCCCACTGAGAGGCCATTATAGTGATGCAGCAGATAAAGTCACTGATCACAGGAGAAAGTAGAGGTGCTTGACGTCCAGATGGAAGCCATTTTGGGTTCAAACATATAGAAATAACACAGAAAGACTGTTTGAGACGCTTCATGGAAGGTTAAGTGCTTCACACACAAGAGAGGCAGGGGTCAAGGTCAACATATAGGAAGCTGTTTGATCTCCGATCTCCACACAGTCAGCGGGAGTCAATGTGAGGATCAAACACATTAACGCTTCACTTTATTCTACTTGGGTGTTAGGAGCTACAAAATGTCTAAAATAATTGGCAAGTATCTCAAAGAGGACTTTTCCATTTTTATCAAAAATCCAGGAACCTTAGACCGGAAGAATCAGGGGTCTAGATTCAGTTCCTGGCCGCAAAGAAGTCCCTGCTCCAGAGGAAGTGCTTTCCAATGGCCCAGGATGGAGTTTGCTATGCTGACAGTCGTTGATCGGTCAACCACAACTCTCAAGGCTGCTACAATATGCACTGGGTGCCAGTAGTACCAACATAACTACAAGGGGTGGAAACTTCTTATAATCTCAGTGTATTATAAAGCCCTGAGATGGGGGTTCTCCCAAAATCTCTGTATCTGCATGCCTCAATCTGTTATAACACCACGGCCATGCAACGGTAAACTACATAAAATAGCAATGTGGGTTTTTGTTTTGTCATGTGCAAAAACTGCATCTGATGCACGATCCGTTATCATACTAACTTGCCTCATCTTGAGGCAAACAGAACTGATGGAATTGCAAACAGGTAAAGAGGAACTTTAACTTCATGATAGAAGGGCTACAAGCCAGATGATGATGTAGACCTCGCCCATCACTTACTAGATTTTGTCATTTTTAAAAAGAAAATAACCTTTTTTTTCTTCTCAGACCAAAAAAAAGGTTCTTTTACTTGGTTACCCAATAACACTGGGTCTCCAATGACCTGCTAAAGAAATCCTGACCATGGGCCAATCAGTGATGCATCCACCTGCTTGGGTTAATTACCCCTGAAGCATTGCATGACAGTGCACCCACATGCCCGGGGAGTTCAGAAAAAGAAAAGCGTCCCTCTCCCTCCTTTTCTCTCTCCCTCTACTTTCTCTCCCTCCCTGAAAAACGACCGTTGAATACAAAACTAACACAACATGCAGGGAAAATAAAGGACACTCCCTGCCAACCACCTCCACCACCACCCCTCCTCCCTTTTCCCTTCTCTTCTTCTGGTTGACCTTTGACCTTATCTGTGGAGAGGTTGAGACAAGTGGAAGGAATGGAATGCACAGTGGTCGTCCGACATAAGGTCAGTACAGGGAGAGAGAGACCAGGCCAGTAAATGTACAACTATGGCTCCACATTAACCTGCTTCACAACCTTCACAACTTTTCATGTCTGTCTTAAAACAAGTCACGTGACCTTATGAGATTTTGCTTGCAATAATAATAAGGGACAAATAAAGTGGATATCTTCCAAAGTTAAAGTCTTTTTATTACCAAGTTCCCTCTTTTTGCTGGATATTTTTGAACAACCAAAGTAATGTGTAACGTGACTTACATTGTTTCTTGCTTCCTTGTTCTTTAAGGTAAAACTGACTCTTTCAACTGATCATTAACTCTCTGAGGCCACCTACGCTGCATCCTCTGTCCTTTAATCTCCTAAATGACCATTAGCTGACTAACGGATGTTAAACTAACATTTACACTCAATAGCAAACACAGAAGTTTTACGTTCCAAACATTCAATATTTTAAGCTTTGGGATGAACAAATGAACAGTGACGAACTGAACCATTAGCGTGGAAACTAAGAGGGTAAAATGTTAAAACCAAGAGCAGTGATTTACATCAAGAACGGGAAACAGGAATGCTGGCCATCTTGGATGGCTGTGGTGAGTGTTGAGGCGTAAACAATGACCTTGTGGTGTGAAAGAGCGTCATGGGAAAGTCTGTTAAGGAGAAGGAAGGCAGAGCATCGGTTTAATTTGGTCGTAAACAGGGTCTGAGTTATGGGGAAGAGGCCCGGGTCCCATTTTGCTTTCTTTTTGTGTCCTTTCTATAGACAAAGTTATGGTGTTGAAAAAACAAGGTTTGTAACAGCATCTGGGGCATGTTTTTGCTATTTTATTGCAATATTTTGCTCTTTCTCTTTCCATCTTCTTCAAACTCCGTCCACCTTTCTGTGGACCTCTTTCCCTTTTTTGCTCAGTCCATCTTTGCTGAAGAGCATCTTGTCCGCGTCTCATTTTTGGACAGCCTGAGATGGATGGACACTAAAACACATCAAGGTTACACAGGGTTTACCTTAAAGCAGCATTTTGTTAAACCTTGGCTCAGAAAAATGGGCTGTGTCTTGTAATTGGACGTGTTAAAAGAGTACAAGGTATTTTGCATGAGGCTTGGCTCTAGGCGAAACACATCGAAGAACCACCGATTGCATCCAAAGCCATTCCTTCTTATTATATGCAAAGCAGCTGCTGACAACAGCTCTAAGATGATCCCTTGTCAGCCGTGAGTCAGTCATAATGCCTTAAATCATGCCCAAAAACTCATTATTGCTACTATCTCTGCACCTCCAGCCTAAGGTCAGTCCATGACCGTTTCTAAAAGTTGGGTGAGAGGTCAGACTTCCTCCAGGTGTTTGACTTAAACGGCCCCTCTAAGCAGCAACATGTCTTGGCCTCACTTTTACCTCTCTATCCAGAGGTCATCCATGGTCACTTTAACCATTTGAAGCGGTCATTACCTCGCTTTATTTTCGCTTTTCCATTCAATTTTGCTTTAACTGGCTGAAAGTCAAGTCTGGACGAGAACTAGGAGTTTAACTTCAACCAAAGTGAACTCTTACTCTTACAGAAATGGACTGACAGCAGCAAATCACAGTGCTAAGACAAATAATGGTGCTTTTGAAAGAATGCTGGGTAATTTAGGCCTTTTGTTCACAAAATAATAGCCTCCTGAACAGCCAGGAACTGTCACTTTCAACAAAAAAACAGTAGGGGTCATTTTTCAAATCCTGGACAGCTCATTTTGGGATTCATCTCAAAGAAAGATGCAGAAAATCATATTATTTTATTGAACCTCTACCAGATTTACCGCCTCTCTTATCTATCCAGTCAACAGGCGAATCCGTGGTCACTTCCTCTTGCGCTCTAATAAACCCCGACTGCGTGTCCATCAGTCATCTCTCCTCTTATCAGCTACAACCCAAAGAAAACACGCTCCCATCTCAACAAACAGATAAAACTTTGACCTCTGCTGAGGTCAGAAAAGGTCGTAACAGTCCGTTTACCTTTATGACGTGCTGTGTGTACAATTCAAATCCTAAAAAATGCATGGGCACTCTTGTGTTGTCCCGCTAAACAAATTCCTGAAGGGAACACATGACGTTATGTAATTGAAGTCCTGCTTTTTAACAGTGACCCTGGTGCACCGTTAGTTACAAACCACACAGCCTACCTGCTGGCGCTCCGCAACCTCTGACTTCCAGCTCCCACCCTGACCTCTCACAGCTTTTCTCAGTGACCCAGGAATTAGGTTCCCACACAGATGGATTTATGGGTATTGTAGTCATTTAAAAATATGGGTTGTTTTTTTTCTCTTATGCTGCAGGGAAGAGAATTCACCTGTGAAACGGCGCAACCATCTGCCCGAGGACACAGATGGAGAAGAGAAAGAGATGCAGAGTGAAAGAGACACTGAGGAATGTCTAGTTATCCAGGTTATTGGATTTCTAGGAGTAAGTCTAAAAGTACTCAAGTGGGGTTTTTTCAGTTGAGACAAAACATCTTCAAGACTAAACACCAAGTCCAGTGGCCTCTGACTCATCACAAGCCCGACACTGAAGCTTCAAACAACATTTTCATGTAAAATTACACCTCACCTCAGCTTAAATCACCAATAGCAGCTTTAACACATACAACAATCCTACCCTTACTAACTGAGACATTGTATGTTTGTTCTATCCTGAAGAAAATCTCGAATCCAAACAGCAGCAAGCAAACCCTCCATGCAAAACTCACCAGCACTATGAATTTAGCCTCTTCTGCCTCTTTCATAACCTTTGTATTAAAGCCATTAAAGACATGACTGTGTTTACATATCTAACATTACATGCGAGGATATCTAGAGTAGATATTAGACCACCTAAGATTTCTACTGCCGGAGAAAGACTTACATAGCATAAACAATGATATAAACATTTATATATCAATGAGGGGAGCTAAATAACAGAAATATCTCTCTATGTAATGCACTACAGATCAACAGCACCACAAACTACTTCAAGAAGGGAGGATTTATTGGGCTGTTGTACTGGTCTGCGTTAGTTTTGGCGAGGTGTACTTAATAAACTTGAGCAACTGAGTATATATATATATACCAGGGATGTATTTGGTCTGCAGTATAAGTTGTCTGAAAATGGTGAAAAGCCAAAGATAACGTCTTCAAATTTCTTGTTTTGTCCAACCAACAGTCAAAAAACCCACAATTATTAAGAGTATTTCCATTTTATGCAACTTTATACTTCTACTCCACTGCATCTCAGAGGCAAATATTGTACTTTTTACTTGCATACCCATCCTGTCTAGTGAAAACCATGCATCTCCAAATTTGGCGATTCTGATTTTGAAGGTTTAAGTGTTCCTTTATGTGTTGAGAAAATCCCCAGCGTCGTATTAGTGCTTTTACTTAAGTAAAGGATCTGAATACTTCTTCCACTACTGATTATTCATTAGCTTCAAGTCTTATTTGTTAGATATCTCCATAATGAACGTAGCTACATCCAACCATGAAACTTGTCCCTTACTTTGCGAATGATATTGTCCATTGCTGGTGTTTACATAAAGAGATTATGACAAAAAAAAATTCAATTAGGTCACTGGGTTCAAATGAGAATAAGAGGGAGAGGGGGGAGGGTGAAAAGGAAAATAGTGAAAGAGAAGGGGGGGAGGTAAAGGTGAGGAAAGGAAAGAAGAGGTGCAGACAGGTGTGCGACCTCTGTAAGGAGCTGGAGGGCAGCGGGGGTAGGAGGTGGTGGTCGAGAGGGAGGGTGGTAGCTATGGCGATGACATGGAATGTTCACGTCGCCCCTGGCAACGGTTCATTAGCTATTAGCCCTCACAGGCTGATGGGTCCTAAGCCCGGACCTGTCCCCCCACTGTCTGTCACAGATTCCTAGATCCTTAATGTCATCTGGAATGCCGGTGGGATCGGGAATGCCTGAACATTCCCGAAAGGAAAAGGTGCGCTCGCCTGCAGGTCGTGCCGCACAACCCGGGGGTTGAATGTGACGCTCTAGGAAGAAAAGGAGCCCTGAGGCGCTTAAGTGTCAAGCGTCAAGACAAAATCTTCTCAGTTACACTTCATAAAACCCTCTTCTTTTCAAGTCGAAAGTTGTGCTGAGGAATGTTCTAATTTTAGAAATATGCCGTACCTGGAGGAAGCAAAACTGAACAAGTCTGAATGTGATTTTTTAACCAAATTCAGAAAAAGACTAGGGCGGCAACTTATCGATTAGTCACTTGATCTATAAAACATCAGAAAACACTGAAAAATGCCTGTGAATGTTGGTCTAAAATCTCAAGAAGACAATGTCATCAATGTCTTGTTTCGTCCAAAAAAACCCCAAAATATGTCATTTACTTTAAAGTAAGACAAGAAAAGCAGCCAATCCTCCCATTTGAGAAGCTGGAACTGTCAAATATTTGGCATTTTTGCTTGAAAGAACTGCCGATTCATTTTCTGTCAATCAACTAATCGATTAATCGACTAAATGTTGCAGGTTTTTCATATTTGGTGGACCTCACTTCCACCTTATTTAAGTTGATGCAAGTTCTTAGGCGTGGTTGGAAGGTCAACGTGGCCGTGAAGAGATTTTCTTACTGTGTAGGAGCAGGTATTGTTTTGAAATATGCACTTAATAAGCTTATACTGTGTACAAAATATTGCAAACACCTGCTCGTTCCATTACACAGGCTAAAAGGGTAAATGTACAGCATGTAGGAGTTATCGCTCCTTGCTGACGTCACTGTTTGAAGAGTTTCAGGCATAACAAAGACAAATATGGAGTCAAAGAGTTGCGCAAAAAGAGTTTACAAAAGGAGTGAACAATAAGTGAGGTGCTTTTTTGCAATCTGAGCTGGCAAAAAACTGACATTTATCTCAGTGTTTTCTGTGCCGGCCTTTGCAGAGTCAGTCTACTTTTCTGTACAAACCCTGTATATCATGCTCTTGCAGGCCCCAAAATTACTAAAACACTCTGCCAGTCAAAGCTTTGCATCAGTTCATCTTCTACCCTGCAGTAACAACGAACGACACCATCTCCTTCAGTGTGTTTGGGCCTGCGGGTTTCAATTTTAGGTTTTCGAGTGAGTGTGCGTATACCTCGATGTCATTCAGTGTCTAAGACCTTTATGTTCAAACGGCGGGCCCCCAAGCAATGAATCTTTAAGTGATGTCAGACAGCTAATAAGGTTAAAAAGATTTGCGACAGTGAAGCAGTCAGTCATGAGATAATGGAAGATGTGACAGCTATCGTATCACGCAGTAGAGGAGGTATGCAAAGTGCTGTAACATTACAACATACTTTTTGCCATGCAATGTGCTGGAAGTGCTACCGTCTTCTATACTGTATGTCATATTGTACAGTTTGTAAAGTGAATGCCGAGGTAGGGTTAGAGTTAACCAAACAACTAAACATTAATAATTAAAGCAAAATAAAGCAAATGTCAATGAAATCTCTCGCTGTTAATCAGAGAGTCACTTAATGGTAACATGCTGAAGCAAAGTATTACACCATGTCAGTGTGCACATGCCTATAGGCTGCTGTAAGGGCTCGCCAACCGTCAACACGCTGACAAGATATACATTGTTAAAAGGGCAATAAATGTGTTTTCTGTTGCCTAATTTTTGCCTCTATTTCCTCTTTGTCCGTGGCATGTTTGCTCTCACTGATTCAGTTCATCCTCTCTGACTTAAACTCACTCACACACAAAGGTGGATTTAACAAATTAAACTGTCTTTTTCAGCAGTGTTGGGACTCATTTTACTTCCTTACTTACTTTTGAGACAGCAGTGTTGGTCTGATGGCAGCTTTGTGACAATTAACTGAATTAGAGCTGAAACAATTAGTCGAATAATCAAAAAATTTATTTTTTTTTCTTTTCATGCAAAATTGCCAACCATTTGCTCATAACAGCTTCTTTAAATGTAAGAATGTTCTGCTTTTCTCTGTTTTATGTTGCTGTAAATTGAATATCCTGTGATTTGGCCAAACAAAACGTCGATTTTCTGATACTCTATAGACAAAACAGTTAATCAATTAATCAAAAAAATAATCATCAGATGAATCGATCATGAAAATAATCATTAGTTGCAGCCCTAAACCGAGGAGCTTTAAATGGTGTGCGTTGCAGCTCGGTTGTCAGTAAATCAGTATCTTTTACTTTAGTAAATTTAAGAATGAGTAATTCTACTTTACTTAAAGTGAGTACTGTCTAATGCACACTGCATAGACAGGCGCGTAAATGAATTAAGTCATACAAAAGAATTTCAAAGACCAAAGTCTATTGCCGAAATGTTTGTTTTCAATAAATCACGTGCTGACAATGTGTGGAAGTTCACTATCTTCTTTTGCATATTTTTACTTTGACAGAAACTACTTCTAAAGTAGTATGTTTGTGTCATTTTCTGTCATACGCACACTCTCTAGCACACTGACCATTCACAGAAATAATGAAACCTCGCCTCACCCCCTTTCGACTTGGCCCAAACACACACACACACACACACAGAGTTGAAGCTGCTCTCTGGCCAGCTAGTGAGTGAGCAAGTGAGCTATTTTAGGAACAAGAGGAGCCAGCTAAATAAATATGGAGGGGCAACCGCACTCTGTTGACAAACACACTGACCCCAGTTACAGGACGCCCCCGGCTCACAGTACAAAAAGGTGACCACCACACAGCACGGACTCTTAGTTTCAAGTGATATTTGAAATAATGCAAATCAAGATAAAAGCAAATGTGAGATTAAATCGCCCCCGGAAGCCGCCGTGTTTTGCAGTTGGCACAATGATCATCTGTCCCCCCTCATTAGTGGCCATTTGGGGCCACGGTGGGCGACAGGGAACAGAGCCAGAGGACTAGCTGAGGCCCTTTGCTCCGTAATGAATGGGAGTTAAAGCTAAGAGCACGAGGCTCAGGGTGAAGTTGAAGGGAACTGTGCCAGGTAGTGCTAAGCTGCGAGGCACTTCAGTCAGGGTGCCACAATGAACACTATGCCGGCCAACCCTTAACTGGTTAAATGGATGTTTTTGAGATTAAAAGTAAATTTAAGTTACATTTCGGACTATATGTTACTTTTTCGTCACTGTAAAGTCCCTCTATGTGTCATATTTTTGTCCTTTTTTTGCCTACATTGTTAAGTCTTTTTATATTTTATTTCATTTTATGCTGTACTATTTTGATCGCAAAAAAACATGTTAATTTATAAAATGCGGAACACATTTCACATGCAATAATTTCACGTGTGAAATGTAAGACGACGTGATTAATTCACATTTAAGTTAATGTGGTTTTCTGGCATTTCACATATGTAAACATGTTTTTTGATGGTACTTCTATGCCTTCTGTAACGTACTTTTGTGTTTGAAAGCTGCAATACAAAAACTTTTGATGACTAAAGATATTAAACAAAGATGTGGACATTGGATGTGGACTTTGCTATTTATCAAGTTGAATTTCTTTAGAAATCTCGTTCAATAGTTTCATCTGACAGTGAGTTAAGGGGGGACCGGGCACAGAAACCTGATAACAAGAGCTCTTTGTTACGTGTGACGTTGGCACTACACCTGCCAAAAGTTGTCTTACACTTGCTTACAGTCACACAGCCAGGTATGAGGCCTGAGTTAGCGCAGGAGGAACTGGGCCAGAGTTTGCGTGTGAGGAGGGAGTCCCGCCAGCAGCAGGTCAAGGCAGCGAGCTAAGGCTGTTTTATGGGCGCGTGCCAGAGGACGGAGTGACCCAGTCCCTGAAAATATCCGCCTCTGAGGCCTTTAAAAGCAGCCACTACTCCCTCGTAAACAGGATTCTGTAATCCCTTCATGAAGCCCGTTTGAAATACCTGAACCGTCTTGAGAGGGACACGAATGTCCACTGATGAGGTCTTGAGATTTAGGAAGTTACAGGCTGCGAGACTGATTCCATAAAATACCAACCAATGAGGACTTGGCTGGTGCTTTGTAGAGAAAGCCAATCAATCACAGCTTTATGTAAAAGTAAGAATTAAAAAGGCAAAGACTGACTGCTGCTCATCAGTGCTGTCACAGATGATGGATGGTGCTGGTGGTGGTTCAACTGCAGGGCGTGGGTGATAGCTTCACACTCAGCTACAAAGCACAGTAAATTACACCTGACTGATGTGGTATTTCCCCCTCTGGATAGGCCTAGGAGACAAATTGGGAAGTCTTTCTGATTTATGACTGTTCGCAAGCCAATGCTGATTGACAAATGTTACTCAGTGGGTACGAGCGAAGAAACACAGCCATGTGTTTCACTTGACCGCCCTGCAAATGCTCTTAAACCCACAAAGAACATAATTTATGCAGCATTTGCTATGAAAAATGCCAAAATTGAAGTTATAAAGATTCAATGGATCATCAAAATATAGTTTGTGTGGACACTTTTTTTCATATTTGTTGTACATATTGGCTAAAGTGATTCTAAGTTTACTTTCTAATTCGGTATTAACAGTAACTATATGCATGGAAATAACCCATAATACAAACCTGCAGAACAAACCATAAGTTTTACATTTTTATTGTTGACTTCTATACCTATCCCTCCATTTATTGCATCCTATTCTATTATCTTCCATAAGCCAGTATGATAATAATCTTAATAAAATCGCAATTTTCAAGCGAGGAGCACAAGTTGCTTTCCAGTGGAGGGTAAAACAGGATATAGGCATAAAAAGGACAATAATTCAGACACAAATAAAAGAACAATTAGTGAGAGATCTCTAAAAGTGAGATAAAATGTCAAATAATCAAACAAAAACAGCAGATTTTAAAAGACATAAAGATAATATTCAAATTTCTTGTGGCCACATGACAGAGCAGTGTTTCGCAAGCAACAACATATCTGTTGGTCAAACAAGAAGTCGGCTCTATAAAAATGTGTTTTAAGGCATTAAATCTACAAGTTATTGCCTTCATAGATGTGTCTGCTCATACAGCAATAAGCTGTGGCACTTCCATAGCCAGAGGCTGTGTTTTCCTCAAAGCAGTGGCATCATTAACTTTGGCAGCCGCTTCAATGAAGTTATGACAAAAGGGGAAGCGAGACAAACACAGACAAGCTGGCATCATGGGCAAAACATCCAATAAAGACGGCACCCGATGTACCAAAGTTATGTCATTTATAAGAAGCTCAGAGAGGAAAGTAAGGGGGGGGGCATGCCTGGATTACCTGGCTGGCACAGAGAAGGATGAGTGTGAGACAAAGAGGTGGAAAAACAGAGCGGAGGTATCCGTAATTACAGGGACAGGCAGAGACACAGTGAGGCGGTAATAACTGACACATCTGATGTGCCAATGATAGTGTTCCTATCACACTGGGACATTAGTGGGCTGTGGCCGGGGCTTACCTCACCACAGATACGGTAACCATGGATACATGGACTTGCCCCGATGCCAAGCATGAAAAATTACGGGCGAAAGTAATCTCTCAATTTTAAACTGAACAAAAATTGGAATTAAGTAAGTACGTAAATTTCAAAGAAAACCTCTGTAGCCCACTCCTCATCTCTGCTTGAGGCTAGCTGCTTGAGGACGCATTAGCAGCTACATAACATGGCATAACACGCCCGAATCTCCAACTGAAATGTCGGTGGTTGAGTTGCATTATGGGTAATGTAGGCACCAGGTTTTGACAATTAAGTGTTCCTTTATGAGTTGAGAAAATTCTCCTTCTTATTAAGCTAAATAAACCATTTAAAAATCCCAAAACGCTGTCACGCAGCTAAAAACAGGACTCAAGAAACGTTTGGAGACATTTTGGAGTACATTCAGTTTCATAACAACAGTACACTGGGATCTAATTCTCTGTAGTGTAGAAACACTGGTTGATTTCATTTGGTAGTTGTATAATTCACAGTTTCCACAAACATGGCCGCCACACTTTGTCTTCTTAGGCTAAAAAAAATCTGTGCTCACCATCAGAAGCGAACATTTTCTTGCTTTAAACTTGATAATTTTGTGTCTTTGTTTGTGGTACAGGTGTTTAAATATGTTCTTTTTTTACTGATATCAGACAAAACAAATTCAGTGTTCCTGCAGGATTAGACAAAGACAGCTTTTCTCCTTCACAATGCACAGAGTTGATGCTAAAGACAACGTTAAACAGGATATTAGAGCTGTGCACACATTTGTTTTGGTTTAGTTTACATTAGCTGCCAGCCACATATGTCAGCCTGCTACAAAATGGGCAAAAATATGTGCACCTGCACCTTTATTACCCACAACAATGACATTGTGGACTCAAGTATGTAATTAACGTCTCGATTAAAGAACATTAATGGTAATTAGAAAGCCACTCAAACGCACAGTCACATATACACACCTTGTCCCTACAGGGGCGGCTGTTCAGACCACCACCAGTAAACTGACAAACAAAAGAAGATGTGTTCCCCCTGCACAGGCATGCATATGATAATTGCAGTGAAGAGGAAAAAATGTTTGACTTAAAGGGATGATGTTAGTGTCTAATGCCAAAGTAATGATGTTGCAGGGGAAAAAGTGGAGCATCAAAGCAAAGAGAGAATTGAACCTGTCAGGCTTCCCGACTTCAAAACAAACTGAAAGTCCCCGGGGGGGGGGTTAAGTTAAGTTTCCATGTTTCATCAGAACATCAGAAATAAAAGGTTTCTGTAGAACCTGGTTCTTTTATTCAAAGTAGCACTAATAGATTTTCATCACGTTTAAAGGTTGTTATGGATACCTGCTTATGCTTATTTACACATTTAGCAGACAAGAAGCAACATGTTCATTCATTTGGAGTCGTGTTTCTGTGTAACTGACACATTTAAGTCTAATATTCACTCTGCTTTCAGCTCCATTTTTGGTCTCCACCAACTCCTTAGAAAAATATGTGGCTTTTTAGCTGCTAAATGCTTTACTGTGTTCACCAGCTAGTTGCTAACTGTGTCTGCCTGTTGTTTGGTGTTAAGCAGGTGGCATACAGTGGGTTTATCAGAGCTTTTTCATTGAAAATAGCTGCCTGCTGCTGCTAGAAACGGGGTTGATGGCGAAAAAATTTGCTAAAAGACGTCTTGTAGAGCTGAGGGGAAGTGCAGAGTCGGGTGATAATTGTCTGTGGGACCTCTTTCATGTTAAACATAGTCATTTAATCCATTGTTAATACAAAAATATTGACAAGTGCAGCTTCAAGTTGCCAGATTTGTCCAAATCTAACACAAAGATGAGGAGTAAATAGGTCGATATTGAGGTGTGACATGAAAAGTAAAGAAAGGAGCAGCGAGTGGGGAATTTGAAAGGGACAAGATCAACAAAATGAAGCAAGAAAAGAAAGAATGAAAGACGAGATAGACAAAACCCAACAAATGGGTAGAAGTAGATTGGAGGTCTAATCCCTCTGAAGTGCAAACAGCCCTGAGGGGAGCAATGGCATTAAGGAGAAGGGACTGGGCACGTCGAACAAGCTAAGACAGCACTCCCACCGAGCATCCAGCCAGCCAAACACTGCCCCACCTCAGCTCCTCTCTGACAAGCCTAAAGACCTTCACAAACACACCCCCGGGCCCTGAAGATAGATAGAATAACCCCCCTCTCTTCCCTCCCCTCTCTATCTGTGGTGTTTTTGCTCGTCTTCCTTTCACGAGAGGCAGAAAAGCAAAAGACAAAGTGCGATAAACAAATCTGGAGAGCGGGCGAAGGAATGTTAAGCCATCACCGCGGCCGCCAGCCCCTCCTGCCTTTGTGCTCAGGCGACCTCTGACCTCTGGAGTTCACCGCGACCAATCGGGGGACAAACTGACAGCGTGTGCTTCGTCAAAAGAGAAAGAGAGGGTCAGATATGTGAAAGTGGCTGTGCCAAGACTCTGCAGATGGAGGGGGACGATGCGGTGACATGTAACTGTTTCCTTGTCCTGTCCTGCCATTTGTTGCCACAACCTTTAAACTGGCTCTTCAACCGCGACACAACCCGATAAAATATGATGGTTTGGCAAAAATCCCAGTTTGTACCAGCTGCCAAGACTCACACAAATCCCAATCACAGGCCCGATAAAGACCTTCAATGTCATATCAACTGCTAAAATACACAAATAAAGTCGGAATGCAACACAAATAGAGAAGAAAAGCAGATGAAAAATGAATCCCATTTAGGTGCTATTGAAGAGCAGCGACAGAAAAGTGACTTGATTACAGGGAGAGAAACTGAACTTCAGTCATCCTTATCAGTCGTTCCAAACAAGCTGTTGCACATCTGAAACAAAGATAACAGATTTTTCATGCCTTTTAACCATACCTGTAAACATGACTAGGAAGGGCAGCGTTCATCTGAAGGGATGCATGGAAAGATGGATGGAGGCAAACGCATGACATGAAGGATTTTTGGGAGGATTGCCCAACGCAAACACTGTTAACAAGTCAAAAGACGAACACAAAAGGCAGCGCATGTCAACAGTTACGCCAACGCACATCTCTCACTCTTGTTTTTGGGATGTTTTAAAAAAAATTTGGACTTAACCATCACAGAGACTGCGTAACATTCCTAAGAGTTATAGACCTGGCTCATGCAATAAATATCACAATGGTTTTAATTTGTAGGTGTGTACAAAACATAGAGTTCTTCACCTGAAGTGAAGAGAAAGAAAGGACGACGTATGAAGGAGGGTTAATAATACACTGAAATACTTTTTAACTAATAAAACTTCATCTGCACCAAAACTTGAAATAAGCTGAATTAGGCAACAAATGGATTAGTCGATTAAATTACAATTGCAGCAATTTTGATCATCGATGAATCGTTTAGGTCACACAAACATTGAATCCAGCTTCTCAAATGTGGGGATTTGATGCTTCTCTTTGTTTCATGTAATTGTGAAGTAACATCTTTTAGTTTTGAACTGTTGGTCGGACAAAACAAGACATTTGAAGACGTCGCTTTTGCCTGTTGAGGGGTATTTTTCAGTATTTCTTGACATTTTCTAGACTAATCAATGACTCAGTTAAAAGAAAAAGGATTCAACAATAGTCAATACGGAAAATAATTATTAGTTGCAGCAATTAATAGATAAAATGGTCAAAGACGCCTTCCGGCGGTGCTGGCGCTTCTGAAGAGGAACAACTTCAATGTTTCCTGGTTTTATTTAATGACATAACTGATAGAAATTTACTTATTTTATTCTTAAATGGGCACAGCTTATAGAAAACCTTTCAGACAACATGCAAAATGTTCTGTGTTGTGTTCAGGTACTCAGCTCAGGTATTCAGTGACATTTTAGCCTGAGCATCTCATTCTGCATACTTGATATTTGGTTTCACACATTGGTCTCCTTTGACTCCACGTTAGCTTTATTTGCTGTGGCGTTAAATAGCCCAAAAAGCCAGTGCGTCCTTTTAAAAATAGTTTTGGAGAGGGTATTTCCCAGTGAGAAAAAAAAAAGGCCTTTATCCCACCTGCACTAGCACACAAACACAGAGACATACATTTTATGGGGAAACGTGCACGAATGCATGTCAGCACCACACAGGTAGCAGAGTCTGAACGGTGGGCGTGGGAGAGAAACAGCAGGGGCTTTTCAACGGTACGTTAAACCTGCTATATGTGGTTTATAGGTTTCCTAATGCACTTACTGACAAAGTGTTTTAGCTTTCCTCTGAGGAAACTACACAGGGAGAAAAGTAGGGTGAGAAAAAAAAGGAGAAAGGGTTATTCCAGCTTTGAAGACATGCAAAGAAATGAGGTTTATGGCGAGAGAGTGAGCGGGAAAGAGAGGCGCTAAAGTGGTGAACGCGAGAGAAGAAGAAGAAGGAGGGATAAAATGATGCTGAAGAAAGAACCATCTGCATCCTCCAGACCCGCGACATGGACCACAAACTGAGGCCGAGCAGCATGATCTTTTTCCGTCTCCGGATTTACCAGTCGACTCTTTACCTATCGCATTTCAAAACAACGTCAGAACTTTTTCACAAGCACGACTAATCTCATCCTGACCCAAATCATCAGTGTTCATTCTTGTTTTCAGGCATAATCCTTCGGGGAATGTCAACTTCAGCACAGTCACATCTATTCCTCTTGCCACTTCTAAACATTCGGGAACATACTGATATTAGAACGAACGCACACATGTAAACCCAAGAGTAAAGTCATAAATCATGTTATATTAGGTCTGAGAGTCTTCTCTGCACTACAATTATGTGGTTTTGGTGCTTGTCACCATCTTTTTCTCTCACACAGCAAATATGTTGTATTATAACCCTTAATTCTTATATGTCAAGTATTTATTTTTATAAAGCTGAGTGACATAATCAGTTGGAAACGGAAATGTAAGGCGCATTCTCATGAACTCCTGTTTGCATGATTGAAAATATAGCAAATTGTGACAACAGCGCATTCACTTTGTTATCCCTTCACCTTTGTTTCTGGGCTTTACACTCAAGTTAGCACAAGTTAGCTAACAGGTGCTCTACAAAATTTGCATTTCTGCGTTATTTTCATGGGCAGTTCATCTGCCTAATATTTTCTTGATTAATCAACTAATAGTCTGACCATAAAATGAAAGAACACTTGTGAAAAATGGCAATTATAATGTCCCAAGATCCATGTTGGCGTCTGCAAATTACTGTTTTTCTCTGACCAACAATCCAAAACATAAAAAACATTCAGTTAACTATCATATATAGCAAAGAACACCAGAAAATACTCACATTTGAGTAACTGGAGCCGGTAAACATTTGAATATTTTGCTTGAAAAACGACTGTAATGATCAATCAAACTAGCTGCAGATTGTTCCAGGTCAACAGATAAGCAATGCATTTTAAGCTCCTGCATCTAAAGCAATAATTAAAGATTTCTCTGATACCACAGGAAGGGTGAAGAGGTTGTGGGGGAGCACCACTCGCAAATCAAACCACAAATCAACTGGTAATGGATTCCCTGACTTGTGGAAGCAGTGAGGGCAAAAAGTGATAGGAGAGTGGGGGTGTTAGGGGGTAATGATTGGGTGAGGGAGGGAGGAGGAGGAGGAGAAGAAGGGAAAGGAAGGAGGAGGTGGGAGACTCAGTTGAGTTGGGGAGGGTCTAGCAACCACAAATCAAGCAGTGATCAGTCGCCTCACTTAGCGTTTCTGGAATGTTCCAGCCTATAGCACCTGCAGGGAGTGGGAGACAGCCTGACAAGTCCTGCCAAGCTCTGGAGGAATTCAACGGAGGGAGGGAGGGAGGGAGGGAGGGAGAGGAGAGGAGAGAGGGAGTAAATGGTTGTCCCTGCTCCAATCGTCAGTTTGTACCATGAAACTCTGCAAGTTTTCAGCATCATTTCTGCACCAAAACCACCTCTGGTACCTCTAATATCAGCAATACTGAAACACACATGTCCACACAGAAACATACTTTTCTGCAACAGCCTAAAGTTAAAAGCCACTAATACAGATTTTCTACAGTTGGTTTGCCTCTCAACAGCTTCATCACATCAATTTATCTCCAAGAATTACATCCGGTGCAAGAAAGTGACCACATTAGGAAACCAAATATTCAAAAAACTACAAGAGAAGTATCTAGCTATGCTCAGAAATCTCATGTTTTGACTAACTGTATTCCACTGAAGTTGCTTTATACGACCAGTGTTAGTCCATGTAAGGCATATTCATTCATTTTCAATTAAAAATGTCAAACATTTGCAGGTTCCAGCTTTTCAAAGGTGGAAAGCTGAATATATTTGGTGTTTTGGTGGTTTGGTCTGTTGGTCAGATAAAACACGAAATTCAAACACTTCCTTGGGCTCTGGGAAATCATAATGGCAACTTTGCACTATTTTCTGACATTTAAAGGCAAAATTATGGATTGACAAAGAGAAAATAATCATTAGTTGCAGCCCTGCTACAAATGTACACTGTAGAAAATTTGCAAACCATGCTACTGTGTTTTAGGAATTTGCATGTACTTTTTTCCTTGCACCCCTTGGTTTCTATTCATTTATATACAGTATGAAAATTAATGAGCACACTTTTGTAACTTGCCTCAACACAACGACAAAAATAAATGCAGACTTTATGAATTAGACATCTCAAAGGACTTTCAAGAGTCTGCTAATTGATTTTTATATCACCCAAAAATTAGTGGAAACCAATGGGTGAGTGGAAGAGTACGAAAAGACATCCAAAAATCTAAACCTGCATAACAAGCATTCAAAAATGTGAGCAAAAATATGACATAGATATGATTTTGCATTTAAACTAGCAAAAACTAGCAAGAACACTGGTGGGATCCTTTAAGGCTAAAAATGGTGATGTCTACCTGCCATAACAGGTCACAAAGAGGACATTAAAAGCATCAGTCAAGCCTTGATTTACAAAGAAATCTCCATCTCTGCCATGAACTACACCTACACAACATGTCCAAGATATCAAACTTGTTCTTAAAGCCGTCGTTTGTCACCAGAGATTAAACAGTATGCACAAATCTGTCAAAACAAATGTAAAAAAAAAAAGTAAATTTCTGGATGATTTCCAAACTGCCCAGGTAGTACAGAATCGCTCGCTCCAACCTTTGACTCCCTCCTCTCCTTCCCGTCATGCCTCCTCCCTTCTCCTCACCATTCTTCCTCACCCGTGTGTGATGTTTTCCCAGTGCCAACAGCTGTGTCGGCCCTTACAGACACTTTGGAGAAGCTCCTACAGGTTTTTTCTCGCTGTATGTTCACTGAAACATCAGCCAATGTTAAAATAATCCATAAATATAACAACCAGGCTAAAAGAAGGGAGCTACCTAAAAGAAATGTTGTGGTGTGGGTTTGTGTTTGATTACTGATGATAAAAATAAAGCTAACTGGTCCAAAATATACAATTTTTTCCAAATTTACTGTAGGTTAATTGTGCATTTAGCATTCAGCAGATTGTAGCTTGAAAACAGTCAGTTCAATTAGCCTGAACAAACTGTTGGTCTTAGCATCATAACTAGATAGCAAACCGAGAGATATGCAAGTATGTGCATGTATAGAATTATCCGATGACACCTGATAACGACCTGTCTTCTGCCATCAGTGTACATTAGCACAGACATTTTGATTCAGCCAAAAACACACACTAACTCTGGGCTGGACCACTACTGCCGCACCACAGCGATACCCACCCAAAGACCCAGTTACCAAGGTTACGGCAGTTCAGACCACCCAATGAACTGTCAGTCACTCAACCCCACACACACACACACACACACACACACGTATCCATCCACTCAGCCACCCAGTCACCCACACACACACACATATACAACACAAAACAACTGGGAGGTGGGTGGAGGAGTCAATTCAAAGTCAATGCAGCTCCATCAGCTATTGAGACGCAGGAAGCTTTTTGCTGCTTTAATGTTCCCCGTCAGCATCTCTGTCACAGCCGACGACAACCTTTCCTGGTAGAGCGAGGCACCAACACTGCTACAGTTAAGGGTTTGATTCACGCTATAGTTCAATGATAACGTCTTGGCACCAACACCACAGGATGTGCTTGATATTGCATACAATTATGATACTATAAGCAGTTGTGGGATGTAACTAAGTACAATTACTTAAGTACTGCACTTAAATGCAATTTCTAGGTACTTTTACTTAGTATTATCATTATATGCTACTTTATACTTCTACTCTTCTACTGTATATAGAGTTTACTACCAACTAATATATAAAGTCATTAAAATTACATATTATCAGATATTACATATTAATGCATCAGTATGCATCAGGCCATTTTTCTGCATATTCTGCATAAAGTACTTTCACTTTTGATACTTTAAGTACATTTTGCTTATAATGCTTCTGTATTTTTACATAAGTATAATTTTTGAAAGACTTTTACTTGTAAGTGGGTGTTTTCTTCCACCACTGATGGCATTTTGTCTCAACTGGATGAAGTCTGATGAAGTGATTTTCAAGTTTTACCAGTTTCATAAAAACGTCCCCAAGCTTAAAGCTGTTATTTTAAAGAGTACTTAAAGTGTGAAATTGAAGTTTTGGAGGCTTTCACCCAACATCAGCCAAATGTTGTGCAGGTATTTAGCTTTCTTTAGCTCACACTTTTGATTCTCCTCAACCAAAAGTCCTGCCAAGTGAACAAGAAAGAAGCCATGTTGCCCCCTATCAGCCTGAATGACGACATCAAACAGCACCACTGCTCTTTCTTATTCTAATATGGGAGGTAATGGGTGTAGTGCTGCGTTGACCCTTCTCTTCACAACTTAACCTGGCCCTTGTCATCACAGATGGCCAGTATGTGTCTCAATGAAGTTTTATTTTAACTTCTCTGTGTCCTTCTTCTCTTGTACATTTAGTTGAGAGCTGCACTCCGTGTTTTTCCACCACTATATTGTGCATTGCTGTCTTGGAGATGGATTTCTTATATAGGGAATCAGCAAAACACTTAACTTTAACCCCCCCTATACACTGTAGCATTTATAAGCATTGTATAAACCTTTCATAAATCATTTATAACACACTATAATGTAGTAGTAAGCTTATATTAAGTGTTATTAATGTATTTGTCAACAGCTACAACTCTTCCTGTGGGCACCCATTAGTGGACATTAATAAACACTTAAAATGTCCTTTTAACTGCATACAACTACATTATAGTGTGTTATAAACCATTTATTAAATGTTTATATAGTGCTTATAAGTGCTAAATAAGAAGTGGTACCAAAATTTCAAATTTGGAGATACATGGGATACAATTAACTTTCATTTTCTTCAGCACAACTGCACAAACTTGAGAAAAAGACTCCACAAGGTATGGTAGACAGCAATAAAAGTAGATATATTGACATTGGTAGTTCATGTAATAGTTAAAGAGTTGAGCAGAAATTAGAAAATTGGGTGAAAATTAAAACGAGAAACTGAGAAAAACTGATTCACAGCAGTTTCAAAATGCTCTGCTCCGACAGCCCAGATGAATAAAATAAAATTTAAAGGTTTAAAGAATGCAATTTGTGATTTTGGAGTGGTGTAAAGACAGCAGACAATCCCTGTTTGCTTGCACTCTCATACTGCAGCAGTAGGAAGTCTTGTATTCTGTAGGTGTGGCTTGGGAAAAAAAAGGCACGTTGCCCCAATAATCTCCTTATCCTAAATATTCATCAGCGGGGCGGGGTTTGAATTGCAAATGACTATGAGCGGGCCGACTCAAATATGAACTACTTTTTTCAGCCCCTCGGGCTACTTATAAATGCAAACTTCACACTAAAGCTGTAAAAAAAATCCTCCACATACTTTAGAAAGTGTTTGGCACAAATGGTGCAACACTGAACGCACCTGGAGGTTTAACTTTCTATAAAATCACAATTATACGTGCTAGAAAACACTGCTTTTAGTGTGCTTAAAGCTTTGTAGAGTGACTAAAAAATATTCAAAAATGTGTCTCCGCATGCTGCAGGCTGAAGACACCCACAAGGTGACGCATGGATGAATAAAGGCATGTAAGAGACCGGTGCAGAGTGCAGGTTTCTGCTGTGGACAACATAAAGTCACTCTATAAAAATATAATTAATGCAACAAGAGGAAGCTGCAGGATTAAACTGTATTTTTAAAGTAAGCAGAACAGACTCCCCGTTTGGTCTCATTAGGTCGGCTGAGCCATTTCCGTGCAACAGTTTCATGACAAATATCCAGCAATTACACAGTCCCAATGCAAAAAAAATCCCCACCATATTCAGCTGCGTGGGTTATATGCTGCTCTGAATAAACCGAGTGGAGAGCCACTTCACTTGGAGGAGCGTAATAATAAACAAATTGGGACTTACTCCGTGCGCAGATCTCACCGCCAAGGTGACTGCTATCACACAAATCCTGCCAGAGAAATAAACATTTTCGTTAGTGATTATCTGGCAGGTAGAGTGCGCCGGAGCTCGGCTAATGGAGCCCACAGCCTTGGCCAACGCTGCGGCTGCTTGCAAAGCCGAAAACTAACTAAAGAAATTAGTTTGGAGCGTGATTTCAAGAGGAAAAGGGCTTACAGGAATTTCATTTTGATCCGACTGGCAGAGGGGGAACCGCAGGTCGAGACTCGACTCCCTTGTCTTCACCAGCAAGGCACTTCAAACGCGCTCATCGACTGCTCCAAAAGCCCCTGTCATCTACCCGGAGACAGACAGAGAGAAAGAGAGACATAAAGTAGTCCCACCGGCCAAACACAACCCGCCTTCACACACGCACTCACAGATTCAAGCGTTAAAACACAACCAGCACAAAAACCCGCTTTGAAGGTGATTTCTTTCATAAAATAGGAGCTTATCCAACTCACCAAAGCTGCAGCGGTGAAGTCGCTGCTGCGCTCTCCGGGCTGTTGCGCTTCAACTCAGCAGCGCACCACAGCAGCAGGAGAGGAGGGGCCAACACATGTCATTCATGCCTCCATACCTTTGGCTACAGAAGTAGATTTTACCCACGCACACAGACCATAACCTGCTCACACTGCTCAGGTCCAGCAAAGGAGACTCGTCTGTCCTGAGGACGTCTCGGTTTGGTTTTAATCCACGAAGAAAAACAAAACACAAAGAAAAATATCACTATGAAAGATATTATAAAGACATTTATGTCTATGATGCTCAATTATGAGTTTATAGAAAAAATGTTGCGCCCTTTTCTTCACTGAGTCCACTGTGATATCAACATAATATCCCTAAAAAGTTAATTTCTCAATAGATACTGTAGCTTAAAGAGAACTCATAATACTTTATGCAACATTGTCACCCATTATAATCAATATAATGGTCATATTATACTCTGCTATCTAAGTCTGCTACTAAATAGTAAACTTTATTTACTCTCCCGTGGGTGCATGATATTTCTGTTGGGTATCATAAATTTACAAATAGTTCTTCTAACTTCAAAAATACATCCTACAAGTAGTAAGTAACTTTATTTAAGAGCAGAATGTCACGAAGTGCTTCACAAAAGAAATAAGGCAACAGACATAAATACAGATATATATATATATATATATATATATATATATATATATATATATATATATATTACAGGACTATCATAGCTCTGTGTTGTCATATCTATCTTAAGTATGAGATAAAATTAAAAACTTTGAACACTTCTGTCCTGATCTCTGCTCTAAACATGGTGCAGACACTGAGTTACTCAAGTTGCAAACAGTCCTCTTTTAGCTCTTGAATGTTCTATTTTGGTTCTACTTGACCTGAGTGAGCCTCCAACACTGTTTATCACAAAATGTTAATTTGTCTACTAATAGAATTGTGGAAAGTACTCTCATGTCACTGTTTAAATTATATAACGTCTGTTAGATAAAGACGTCTTTGTTCTTCTCTGCAGCATGTTTTTAGCTGTGGTGTACCGCAGGGATCCTCAATGGGACCTCTTTAATTTTGCCCTTTGACATAAGAATTTGAAAGCATTTATTGTTATTGCTGCATGGATTAGTATTTTACTTACCCTAACTATATCTCCAACCCTAACTCTAAACCCATTGCAAAGCAGAACTACAGTAGTTCAAACCTAAGAAGCTCAAAACTTTCTTCAAAGTACCCGAACACTGGCTCATTAAACTTTGAATTCATGATCAGCTTTGCAACTTACAGGCTATAAAAACAGAAACTTGAACTATTTTTGATCCTATAAGGTGTTGACAGGTCTTGTCAGCAGTTATGAAGTAACAAATGGAGATGTGGGTCCTCATCAATATAAATGGGGTGGACAAATTAATAGAAACACCTGTCAGTATAACGCAATACAGCCCAACAGCACCACAAACTACATCCTCCAAAATGATCAGTTGAATCAACCCCTCTTGAAAACAGTTTCAAAACCAACACTAAACATTATAACCTTCATGAAGGCAAGATTTATTGCACAACTGTTATATTAGACTGCATTAGTTTAAATAAACTCACAACTGGCTGTAGTTTATTAGTTTATTTGACATTATTTTAAGAAGGACATCAAACCACACACGACTGCAAAAATGTCAAGAATAACACAATGAAGTCCAGGACTTATTTCCATTGTAGTCCTTAATGTAAAGATAGCAAAGATGCAGGAGTCCGATCAACTCAATCCAAGTCAAACATAAAAACAATATTAAGTTATACATAGATATTTTAATGACCTTCCAAGGTTCCCATAAGCCATAATTTGACCTTCTTTATAAATTTATGGTGGTTGCTTATAATTTCAATATTTAATGCAAAGGTAACTAATTCCAACTCCTGGTACCACAGGGCCTAAAATAACAGATACCCGTGTTGGTATTAAACCTCGGCAAGCTCAAGTCAGCAACACTCGCTCTAGTCTGGTGGGCACGGGTTGCCCTAAACCCTGCAAAAGTAGTTTTTGGGATACTCAATCTTACAACACACAGTCTTGCCTGGTTTTTAAAAAATCTGGTCTGCAGCTGGATCTGAGTACAGTAAGAAAAGCATGTAAGTCCACTTGACAGAAAAGACTTAAAACAAATAAAATGCAAGTTGGGAGTGAAACTTGTAAAACAGATCAGTGATGATTAACTCCTGGTTACTTTACAACTACTACCCCTATAAAAGATGTCATCTGCATTTAGGATGTTTTAGTGCTTTCAGGACTTGTGGTCATGGACAGTAAATATTTCATAATAAAATGTTGCATTATATGAACAAAAATCTGCAACTGAAATGTCTGCAAATCAGTTTCATGTGTGTTTTATGAAGTTTTGATGATTCCATCCATATAGTTTGATAACAGTCTTACAGTAACTTTGTCCTGACTTCATATCAGCAGCTGTGATCAGCTCTGATAACCCTCTTGCTTCACATTTAAAAGAATGTAACAGTAACATGAGAAGGAGAGGATGATGTACTTTATTTTTTTTTTTTTTAAAAGTTAATTTAACTTTCTTCCATTCTGCCAGCAGCATCCCTCTGTCAGGAGTCAAAAGCCAGTATTTGACCTTTAATAATCTGGCAGGAATGCAACATGTTCGGGCGTATAGAAAATGTCAAATGAAGGTTTAATGTCAGAGCTTTTTTCTGCAGCCTCAGGCTTTGGGTAGGCACGGCCCGTATCCATCCGCCCCTTCGAGGTCCTAACATGATCAAATTCTTTTTAATTGGAAGTGAATTTAAAACAGCAGAAACAAATCCTTATCTGGACTGAGGTGGCACACACTGGTGGTCTCCTTGGGACCAACTTTCAGGGTGCAAGTCATCCAGAAACTTTATTTTAGATGAATTGTCTGTCTTGGCGTAGGCTGATGTCAGTGCGTCCTGGGCGTGGGAAGTAGATCCGGCTGCTGCAGGTTTGCAAGTCGAGGAGAGAAAAAGTTAGAGAGGGGGACTGCAGAGGCGCACGGTGCCAGAGCCAGGACCACTAGGAGCCTCTGCAAGCGCAACAACAGCCCAACACGCCGAGAAGAAGAAGTGTTTTTCTTACCATTTCTATTTCACTGAGAGCAAGTGTGCTTGGGGGGGGGGAAGCAGGGCTATGACATGCGAGTAGAGAGCCGTAGAGTTTGTGAGTGTTAACGCAGGCGGATCCTTGTTTTATTCCCCCAAGATGAATAAAGACTTGAAGAGCCTGCGACAGCTCGCCGTGCCCCTGCTCTTCTTAGCCCTGTGCGTCGCGGTGCAGCGATCCGACTCTGCGGTAAGTGCGTTTAAAGTTGTTGTTTTGTTTTTTTTGCACAGATTTAGAGCCTCCTAACGGCCCCGCAAGATACACTACCCGCATGAAGAACCCGAGAGACCTGCCGCTCTCGCTCCACCGGCGCCGGGACACCACCGGCTCTCCCAAGCAAGCTCAACTAAGGTTTATAAATAGAGAGGCTGCTTTATAACAAGTGCTTATCCTTCTGCTCTAATAATAATCCCGCTGCTGTTGCAATGAAAGTAATAACCACCTAATTAATCCAGTTGCACACCTTTGCGCAGCGCTTTTATGGCAC
>NTHP01000150.1:178518-260518 GCA_003416845.1 Oplegnathus fasciatus
TTTTTAAACAACGGGAGCACCTTCGCGAGCTCCTGCTTTGTAGTTTCACGGGAAGATCGGACGGCGGTGGTTTCTGCCCGGCTTCCCCTGCGCATCACGTTTCTTCCTCCCTGTTCTCCCTGCAACAGGAGGCAACCTGTAGCGACACGCCAACCGCGGCGCGCTCTACTCAGCCTGCATGTGTCTTTTCTGTCAGGTTATCACGTCAAAGGTATAAAAGACGACATGTGTATAAGCTCTGCTGTGTGTGTGTGTGTGTGTGTGTGTGTGTGTGTGTGTGTGTGTGTGTGTGTGGAGAAGGAGCGCGGCGGTGCAGCGCGCCGAGGCTCCCCTTCACGTAGCCCGCTTGTCTTCTAATTAAAATATTAACTGCAACATTCCTGCTCTGACAGTGATAACACAGTCTGCTACCTGACTTATCCGAGACATGTTGTGCGTAATTTAGTTTGGCAACATCCTGATGAAACTCTTTCCATCCCAGAAGTTGACTTGTTAAAGTTTATGTCCCCTGCAGGTGTGCTTTATGTTGACAGCACCTGGTTACTTACGCATACTGAAGTGCACCTATATACATTTATATATTAAAAGCATCTTTATTGGTTGATTTCTCCTCCTAACACCCTGCTAGATTCTGTGCAGCCAGGGCAGCAGGAACAGGACTCTTTGATCATTTAACATGCATCAAGGTGGAATTTCTCTTTGCACTTGAGATGTTTTAGGCGCAGACCTCCATGAGGGGTGTGTGTGTGTTTGTGTTTGCACATACTTTACCCCTCTGCACTCTGCATCTGTTTAAATTAGCAGCTGCAGCTCTCTTAAACTTTACATTTTGGACACCCCTGCATGACGCAGCTGCATCATCAAACTGCGGAGTTAAAGCCACCAGTCGGTGGAAGCTCTCAGCTCTCATGTAATATTCCAACAGGCTGTATATGATGAATATTCACACTTCATTAATAATTCATGAGGGTCATTTGCACGCTGATGCGCTTGGTCCCGCCCACACACCAGGCGTGTCCAATCAGGCCTGCACACTTGCTGTTCATCAGCATGTATGGAATGAGCCTGTAGGACTTTTTTTATGTTCCAGATCATGCAGGAGACTTTTATAGTCCTCCATCTTGAAAGGCATTTGCATCCCATGTTTCTATGGCAGTTTTGCATTATCTAACAGAGCGCAGGTTTAGGGCGAGGTCTTAGTCAGTGTTCGAGAGGACAGTGAGTTTGCAGAGAAGATTTGTATAAATAGCAAGCCAGGTGGCTGCTTCCCCTGAGTTTATGCATCTTGTCTACGTGCATCTTGTTCCTGCAATATAAAATAGATTAAATCTCAATTCTGTTTGTGATGAAAGCTAGAATACAGGACACTGATATTATTTGACATAATCAGATGCACATAAATTTGTTGGAGAATGCTTTAAATCTATTTCACTGGAGGTAAATGCGTCCTAATTCCTAATTCTACCATCTAAAATATGGCTATATAACGAACGATTGAAGATGCTCTCTTTGTAGAATATTCACCTCAATTGGTCGGTATGTCAGTGAGGAACAAGACCCTTAAATTCATTTAAACGTCCAGGAGAAGCCCAATAAAAAGTCACTAATTGATGACTAAGAGCTGTGGAATAAGACTAAATTTTGTTGAGTTATTCCTTGTGCATGAGTAGAACAGTTATGTGCAAGGAAAGTGATAGAAAAGTTCAAAATAAAGAGGTTAAGGTATTTTGTGACAGGCATGTTTGTAGGTGTTGGTCCTGTATGTTAGGCGTGACTTGTTGAGCGGACAGAGTGGCTGTTATTGTTGCCGTGGAGATGTTAAGTCAAAAGGTGTAGGGAGGGTCCACTTTGCAGCTTTTGTAGGAATGTGGCTGACCCCACCTTCTTGGAGAGGATGCGGAGGAAGAGGAAAAAGTTCAGAGGGTGAAGATGGATAGAGGAGAGCAAAAAACGTCAAGCTAAGGTTCATAAGAGACAAAAATATTGAGCGGGAAAGTCGGTTTTTGAGCTTGGGAAGAGGAGTTTGGTCCACTTGCCAGCTTTCATCCACATCTCACAGCCTGAGCAAACTCCAGTTACTGACGAGGCTGTGAGATTTGGTTCAAAAGCTCAGGAAAAAAAAGCCAGTAAGTGGACCTTGAGTTAAGATTATCAGAAAAAGGAAGATGTGAGTGAAAGTGACGCAGACGGAGGGATGATGCAGGTGTTGTTGACATTTTCTCACTCTCTCTTTCTCACACACACTTTCACACACACACACACACACACACAGACACGCATGGCTTCCCCTCATTCCCAGTATTCCTGTTTTAACTGCACCAGTGCTCCCACTGAGGCCCCCTAGTGGAGTCAGTGTGTGTGTGACCCAAACCACCAAATATTTCCTCTGGAATTCAGCTTGCCTTTATCACTGATCATTAAAAACCATGAATCTCCAAACATGAAGTTTTAGTATTAACTTCTCATTCATGTCACTTATGTGTAACACCGTGATACTAAAACCCTTTAAAATCCACTTGATGACTTCAAAAACACGTTTTCAGTCTTAAAAAGGCTGTTTTTTTATTATAGTTCATGTAAAGTTGACATTTGGAGATACATGGTTTTCACAGGACAGTGACAATAAGGATAACAAGGCTGAATCTGCACATAAATTCAAAATAAACACTGTGTATTTATTTATGTGTGTATACGGAGCCACACAACGTGGCTCCGTATACACACATACACATATATATACAAAGGGCCTCTCATTGTCATTCAGTATGTAATCATAAATAGAGTGTCTCATACATCAATGTTTTATAGCTATTTGGTCGTGTGTGTGTGTGTGTGTGTGTGTGTGTAGTATTAATCCCCACCCAGATATGAATCTTCATTCAGCCAGGTGAGGGGGTTCAGCGGTAATGTATACCTGGAGGTCTTCCTTTGAACCTGTCATGCTACGCAACCACAAACACACACTTAATTTGATGCATGCTTTCCTGTGCACATGAATACACACACACACACACACACACACAATTAGACAACCACCCACACCCTCACGGGTTTCCTCGCCGTCAGGACGTTTAGGTAGCCATAACATGCCAGTGAAAGAGTAAGAGGAGGTCATTTTTCAGTCAAGTCTTCTGCTGTTTTGTCTCGTCTTTGTCTGTAGTTTGTTTGTTTTTTAGGATTTTCTTCTTTTGTCTGCTGACTGTTATTTTCTTTCCTCTTCATCCATCTGTTGTTCCCACTGTCCCTCCCTGAGTACAAAAACGCACATGAGTAATAATTTGTCCCTTCTGGAATTTGCAAGATTTAACATAAATTCGACCAATTCCTGCAATATTTGGGAGAGCTTTCAGAGCAATTTTGTTCAAATCTTTACAATTTTTCTCACAAAAAGGTGGGTTTTTTATCTTTGGGTTTTAGATGGTTGGTTGGACAAAACAAGCTAGTTGAAGATGTCACCTTGGCCTTCAGGAAATTATACGTGCATTTTTCACTATTTTCTGACGTTTTATAGACTAAACAATTAATCAAGAAAGAATGAGCTGTAAAATAATCAGTTAAAGCTCCACTTCAAACTAACCATCTGGCTGATGGAGCTTGATAGCAGCACTACGCAGCGTACGGTTGCCTTACAGACTAAATTCAGGGAGGAAAGTGACCAGAATGGGTTTAACTTTCTGGTTTGCAGCTACCAACAGAGTTGTTTAAGTTCATTAAACTGAGTATCTTTAAACAATACAAAACTGGACATGTATTTTAGCATAATTCTTTTAGAAAAGCTGCTTCAAATTTTGGGTCATTTCTTTTTTTCCCCTCCTTCTTCTGTCAAACACATACTGACTTTATTCCAGTGTACCTCCATCCTCCTCTTTTTCTGACTTTCCCACTGTCTATATCTCCCACCCTGTCTTTTTTTTCTCCCCCATCCCTCCCTCTCCCTCCCTCTCTCCTTCCCCTTTGTGTCTGTTCTGGAAGGCAAATTCCATCTTTATCTCCCACCTGCCCTGAGAGAAGGGCTCCTTAAACAGGCAGCAGTGCGGGCAACAACTCCCAAAAGACACACACGCACACACAAGCATGTACATCATGTTTACCTGCTGCATATAGTTACACATTATAAAAGGTATCTGTGTGTACATATGTGTGTGTGTTTCCTGGCAGAAGTCACACTGTGGCGTCAATGAGCTGAAGATGCCATTAGGATTAACAGGTGGACAAAAGTCTATGAGAGCTAACACCAAATGTTTGGACAGCTAATTACCCCGATCCTGTACTTATACTCCTCTTCCTCCTCTTCGTTTACCTTCTCACTCATTCTCTCCGTTTACAGCTGGAAGAAGCAGTACTGCAGTAGAAGTTGAAGTAGTGATAGTAAAAGATGTACAGTAGTAATAACAGAATGAGTTATAGAAACAGGAGTAGTAGTGGTGGTAAAAGGAGATGAAGCAATCGGAGGAGGTGTAGAAATACTACTAGTAGCAGCAGTAGGAGTTACAGTTGTAGTAGTACTAGTAGTTGTAGCAGTTGCAGGAGTACCACTTGTTTTAACAGTAGTAGTAGCAGTAACTGCAGTAGTAGCCTAGAAGCCTAGTTGCAGTAGACGTAGTAATAGTGGCAGCAGCACAAGAAGTAGTAGTATTAGTCGTAGAAGTTGTAGTAGTAGAATGAGTAACAGCAGTAGCAAGAGTTTTAGTAGTTTCGTTACCTGTAGACATTGTAGTAGTAGTAGTAGTAGTAGTAGTAGAAGTCAAAGAAGAAGGTGTTGCAGTAGTAGAATGAGTAACAACAGTTGCAAGAGTTTTAGTAGTAGTAGTAGTAGGAGGATTAGTAGTTTCATTACATGTAGACATTGTAGTTGTAGTAGTAGTAGTAGTAGTAGTAGCAGTCAAAGATGAAGGTGTTGCAGTAGTAGAATGAGTTACAGCAGTAGCAAGAGTTGGAGTAGCAGTGGTACAATAGTGGAATAATAGCAGTAGAAGCAGCAACAGTAGTAGTATCAGCAGTAGTAGTCTTAATTTCTGTGGCAGTAGCAGTAGTAGTAATAGAGGTAGTAGTAGTAGTATTGGCAGTACCAGCAGTAGTAGTAGTCTCATTGGCAGCAGCAGTTACAGTAGTAGTATTAGTTTCAGTAGTAGTAGTAGTTGTTTCAATACAAGTTGTAGTAGCAGTAGTAGTAATAGCAGTAGTCTCAATTGTAGTTCAGTAGCAGTAGTATCACCAGCAGCAACATTAGTAGTAGCAGTAGTTGTAGCAGTCGTAGTAGCACCAGCAGTATCAGCAATAGTAGTAGTAGTTTTAATAGTACAGTAGTAGTGTAGTAGCTGTAGTAGCAGTAACAGTAGTAATAGCAGTAGCCAGAAATAGTAGTCGGAGTACCTACAGCGCCAGCGGTGGTAGTAGTCTTTTATTGATCTTGAAGAATCCTCTACTGATCAAACAAATTGACACAAATCAAACTATTTGAACATTAATTTCAAGTTTCTTTATTTGTCACAATGTTTTAATCCTCATCCTCTCTTGGTTTCCTCTCCACTTGGGTTATAATCTCATTTAATCTCATTTAATCTCTTTTTCACTTTGTCACTTGCACTCAAACCCCAATTATCACCCCTTCTGCCTCCATCCCTCCCGCTCCACCCCCCTTCAGTGTTAAGAGGAGGGTAAACATGGTGTGTTTGTTAGAGACTTCTTTATTTACTCCATCCCTCACTGTTTGGTTTGAGGCTTTAAATGTCAACCATGTCTTTTTAAATCTCTCCCCCATCTATCCATCTTATTATGTTGTGTCTCTCATCACTAACCAGACCTCCATGCAGCCTAAACCTATTTTTACATCGTTACGACCCCTGAAAACAGCTCATAGTCGTGTTATTCATGGCACATGACAACAGCAGTGAGCTTTAACCAGTCTGCAGCCTTCATGTGAGAGACTTAAAAGTTTCTTGAAATCTCTTTGGGGTTATAAAAGTCAGGAATCTCTGATCTGGAGGGTTAAACTGAGGCCACTTAAAGGTTTTAGAAAACCTTCCTTTGAAGAGCAGTGAGACTATCCAGATTAAAGCAGAGGCCTTTGTGGATTTGGGCTGAATTAGGTTACAGATTAAGGTTAAAGAGATTTACTTGGAATATTTGGATGTATGGTGTATAGAGCTGACCCTTTACACCCCATTGTTCTTACTCACTGCCTATCATTTCTTTAAATCAACAGTTTACCAGTATATTTATCAGTATGTTGGCATTAACCAGAAATTCCTGTCCGTAAAACTGCAATGAAACATCATTTTCTGTAATGAGTAGATTATAAAACACTAAAAACTAAAAAAACAGGCATTGGAAGTAGGTTCGTCTTCCACTGTTTAAAACACACAATGTTCCAGGTACAGTCCATTTAAAAGGTGACAGCAGGACCAACTGTTTGGTAGGTGGGTGGTTCAATCTCTGATATTTTATTGATTTCATTTCACTTTTATGTAAACATGAAGTTTATACGCCGACAGATTATCCAGGCCAACACGAGCTAGTTTGTGCCTCAAAATCCCGCCCAACGCATCAAATCACTTTGCAGTACTTTGCGTCATTGCACACACTGTGGTCCTTTATAGGCTGTTTGCAGTCAAGTGAATTCTGATGACGCGCAAAGTCCAGATGGGGGTCAGGAAGTGAAAAGCAGAATGGACGAGATAGAGGAAAGCCCGTGGTGTGCAGTTTAGATGTTGAGTTACTTTACCTTTGACGAAGTGGTCACTGCACACACGAGCATTATCCAACTCCGCTCCTCCCGACCGCAGACGAAGGTTCGCAAGCCATTTTTGCAAGTGTTTTTCAGTCAATTTCTTGCATTTTCCCCCCTGTGTGAATAACAACTTTTTATTCTCGATAAAATCCCCTCGTGGTTTCTTGGTTTGATCGATTTGAGAAACCGTAAACGATGCAAACCTTTGGCATTTTGAGAGATTGTGATAGTGCTTCCTTTGTAGAAAATCACTTCCTGACCCCCATCTGCAATTGTTGCCACAGCAACGCAGTGACGTGACATCATATGCAAACAACCTATTTTTGTATAATCTGCCAGAAACTAAGAAATCTTCTGGTACACCTTTTAGTTTGTAACTACTGACTCGACTTCCCAAATACTACTTTCAGTAGCAGAGTAGCACTAGCAGCAACGGTACTAATAGCAGTAGCTGCAGTAGTAGTATCATCAGTAGTGGTAGTTGTGTAACGACTGTATAGTATGAGAGAGTGGTAACAGGGGTAGGACCTAAATGCAGAAAGTAGGCAGCAGGATGACTTCAATGATTTATCGATGAAAAACGCTTACTGGCAGGTACAGGTAGGCAGACAGGCAGGTAGACAGGTAGACAGGTAACCAATAACAGGCAGGCAGGTTCAGGTCCAGGTGACAAAAGCTGAAAACAGCAACATGACAGCAACATCTGTATTTTGGTTTGGATCAAACTAAAAAGTCTGAAAGTCCGGACCAAACGAGGCAGGTGTGAAAGGGTCCTCAGTGGCAGCGACAGTAGTAGTAGTAGCAGTAGTAGCTGTAGTAGTAGCAGTAGTAGCAGTAGTAGTAGCAGTAGTAGTAGCAGTAGTACTTTCGAAGGGGTTTTCAAATAGTATTTTTCAGTTTTTCAGTGGACTGTTCAATCAAACCATTTGACAAAAGTGACACCTGCTCTTATAACCAGCAGCAGCAAATACCATTTTACTTTTGATACATTTTCAACTTACAGCTCATTTGAAGCTGTGGTTGGATAATCATTAAAGATTTAAGATTAAACGGATCATTGGAATTTAAAGAGATATTCCTGCTGATTTAGATTTCTCCACAGTGGATTTGTCGTGCAGCACTTTGAATACATAAACTCTTTGCAAGATATCCTGAGCTGGATGTAAGCTGCACCCATACGGGCGTCCGTATCTGTTTCATCTTGTTCTTCTCGTCTTGACTTTTATACTACCAGACATTTTCTTTTGATCTTTTCACACTAGGAGGGTGTTTTGCTTTCCTTAAGCAGAAACAGAGAGAGAGATTCATGTGGGTTTGAATCTCGCTTTGGGTCTCTGTCTATCAATACATCTGCAGACGGGAAACTGTGTTTGTAGACATTTGCTTGTCTGTTTGCAAGATTTGGTTCAGGGATCAGCTTTTGGTGACGATCCAGACCTGAAATTTCTGTGTTTTTCTGGGGGGTGTTTTTTTGGCAACTAGTATGTTGTGTTCATGTGCTGAAGGGAAAGTCAGACATCTGGAACTTCAGCTTTAAATAACAGACACTGTTGATTCCTGTACTATTTGTCAGATAATTGGGAAGTTCTGTTCTGCATACATTTTTAAATCTAAAAGAGATAGTCGAGCTCAAACTTGTGGTCAAACATTGGCTTTAGAAGTAGGACAGTATGGAGTATTTCCTATCAGCAACTGAATTTTGTCCTCTTGTAGTTCGTGTGTGTGTGGGTGGCAGCGATCCAGTGGGCTACCTGACAAGTCCACCTACACAGCAGTCACAAGACATGCCGTCCTCCTTACCTCCCTCCCTTTCTTCTTGTGTTTTCCCTGACCTCCTTTTTCTGAAAGAACATCATCCCGTTCTTTCTTTTCTTTTTTTTTTTCTTCTTCATCACGCTTCCAACCTTTTTTCGGGAAAAAGGACATTTTATAGCCCAGAGGAAGCACAGAGCGCTGCTTAGGGACAAAGCGAAATGAGATTGGTAGGCGGAGGAGAAAAATCTTTGAAAGAAACAGACGTGCAGCTTCAGGAAGCAATAAAGCTCGACTGAAGAGGAGTTATTGGGAGCGAGAGAAAAACAATGCGTCAAAAGAGCAAATAAATACAGAAAATGTAGGAGTATACGATTGAAACGCATTTCCTATTTCTCCTCTAAACAGGAGCATTTATTGTTTTGCATTCTTTCTTTCTAAAGAAAGGAAGGTAGGGAAGCGAGAGAAGAAGAGGAGTGATAATCTGTCTGCGATCAGCGGATGACCTTGATCTAAAGATGTCTACTTCTTTCCCTCTAACCCGCTTAAACTACAGGTCAAGTGTACAGTTGTGTGTTGTACGGTTTCCCTGACAGCAGGTCTTTACATCATTCAACGCCTTTTTATTACTATCTGTTGTGCGTCCACTGCCCGTCTTCTGTTACGTCTTTTAGTATCTTTCTCTCTGCGTCTCTTCTTCTTTTAAAAATGGAAGCTGACTGTAAAACACAAACTGGACTCACCTTGTTTCCAGTTCTGTTGGCATGTCCGAGCTTTCTTGCTCTCATTTCCATTTTCTTTAATGTCATTCCTAACAAACGTAGAGTTTTGTTGTAAAATCTGGCATTACAATGAAAAAATAAGAAATTAAAGAAGTTTGAAGTTAACAAATCCCAAAAATGCACCTGAAACCACCACATTTGATGTTTTTTAATGTTATGGTCATTTCTGTGAAACAACAACAAGTACTAGTATTAACTTTCTTCCATTTTTTTGCTTGCACCTCCACTCTTCTGGTTGGAGAAAAGGCCTCAGTAACGGGGAGCGTTCATCTGCTCAGAGATGAACTCTTAACAGCCTCTTCAGGAGAGTTTTACACAAGCAGACGTGATGCTGCATTGATCGCCATGACAACACACAAGGAGGGGTTACAGCCGAGCGTGGTACCTAATTTTACTCTAAAGGAACGGGAGTATTAGCATGTCGATTGACAGAGAGATCCACCAATCGGTTCGCCTGCAAGCCTCGCTTAAATAGTGTCTGCAACACCTGCCATGAAATCCCTTCTCCTGGCCTCCATCTTTCCGCTAACCCTCTATCTGTTCATCTCGCATGAGCCGCCGCAAACCCGTATTAGCCGGGGAGGCGGATGGCGAGGAGTGATAACACACATCTTAGTGTGTTTAACGTGTAGTCTGCGGTTGCTTGTAGACGAAGGAATGAAGTCATCAGAGCTGCTTCAGAGAGGCAGAAAGCTGATTTGACTGCCTCTCTCCTGGCTGAATGGACCTCAGGTAGCGTGGGAGGGCGTCTGGTTCTCTCTTCTTCTGTGTTTTTCTCTCTCTCTCTCTCTCTCTTGCTTGTTCCCTCACTAACTTTTAATGCTCTCTCTCCCATTTTGGGCACATGCTTCTTTCATCACACTACTGAGGAGGAAACGGGGCTTCCCCAAAAACCACATGGGGCCGATGGTGTGAGTGAGTGTTTGTGTGGCCACTGTTTCTTCACATATTTCAGAGGGTAGAGTTACCACATAACCTTTTATCTACCTGTCCAGAAGGAGTCATTTCAAAGTAAAGGACGAGCTGTACAAAAATATTTCCCTCCTTCGCTCCTTGGCTAAAACGATCGAGGTATGTTTACATATAGTGTGATGCTGTAGCTCTGCCACCTTTTAGGAAGGACATTGGGATGGACGCGCGGACTGTTCACAGCCTGTTTCCCACCAACATTCAATGTTGGTAACCGTATTTTAACAAAGTAGTTTTAGTGCCTAAATTTAACCTGTGTCAAGTGATTTTTCTGCCACTTGGGGGCAGCAGAACAAGCTGTAAACACAACACTGACAAAAGGCTGTACTTGTAAGCAAGTGAAGCAACATTGGCTTTCATTTGGAGTCATGTTTGTGTCCACCTGATTAATATAAGTCCAATATTCGCCCTCTTTTAGCTCTGTTTTTGGTCTCCACCAACTCCTGAGAAAAATGTCCGGCTCTTTAGCTGCTAAACGCTCCTCAGTGTCCACCAGCTAGTTGGTCACTTCATCTGGTTGCCTGCTGCAGCTGGAAAGGAGGTTGATGAGGGCGGCGAGAGTGAAACAAAAGAGTACATTCGTGGGACTTAAAATTGAATCAGGAATGAGCTGAAAGATGCCAAAAACGCCCAGGAACTGCAGAGTCGGGTGATGTTCCTCCTTTCACATTATACATAGTGATTCCATCCGTTGTTTCTATAAAAATATCGATCAGTGCAGCTTTAACCAAACTTTAACCACGGAGTCAACTTATTTGTTTCATATCACCCTAAATCACAAATTTGCCTCGAAGAGCTTATTCCCGAACTTTCATCCTTTCAAAAAACTTTCTTTCTTCCCTGTAAGTTTGTTTGAATCACCTTTATTTTGATTTTTCCTCTTTCTTCTGTGTTTCTATGGACTCCCTTTCTTCCCTTTCATCTCTCCGACTTTCATACCTTTGTCTATTTCTTTCTTTGTCTCCCTCGATTATCCTCTCCTTCTTTCTTTCCTCCCCTCACTTTTCCTCCCTCTACATCAGATCAGAGTCCGGTCACATCCTAATAACTTGTACTGTACATACAGTACAGTAGTCACAAATACTGTTTGTACTTTACACTAGGCCGTACACCTCTGTGTTTCAGTGTGTGTGTGTGTGTGTGTTCCTCAGGTGGAGTTAGTTAATCCCTGGTCAGTGTGCTGGCTGGTATGCAGCTAAGCCTTTAGCATGCAGTCAGAGGATAATGTTCAGCAGCAGAGCAAGGTGTATGTTGACGTCTCTGTTGGAGCATTTTTCACATTGCTGAGTGACGCAGAGGGAGGGAGATCCAGTGCTTGTTTGTACATTAGTTATTTGTTTGTTATTATTACTTTCTTTTTCTTTCTTCCTTTCAGCTGGAATAACTTTTCAGGGACGTTTTTAGGGACGATACCGTGTTCTGTGCAACGCAGCATGTTTGTACTTCATTTTTCAAGTACTTGTTGGCGTGTTTATTCGTTTTTAATGACTTTAAGGGCCGTTTTCTTTCCTTTTACTGATGTAGATGCACAGATGGGTGACAAATTAAAGGAAAAATCAACATGAAGTGTCTTCATTAAGGCTTCCAGATCAGCTTCAATGCTCATTGTCATTGTCAGACTCCAAGACTAGAAGCCGTAGGGTATGAGAGCCATCATTTTCATCTGCATTCGAGATGTTTCTGCACTTATTTATTCAGGTTTTTCACTTAATTTGTCACATGTTTTTATGTGCTTGAGTGGTGATAAAAGGCAAAATTGAAAAAATATTTTGTTTTGTTGAATTTCCTTTATTGGCAAATATTTGCACATAGTGGATTTTTGGAAAGCAACATTTACTTTTGTTTGAGATGATGTCTTCAGACTTGTGTGCTTTTGTGTGTGTGTGCGCGTGTATAAGAGTCAGTTGTGTTTTCTTGTCCTCTTTTGTTTTTCCATCTTTATCGTCAATATCTTGCAATACAGAATGAAATTTNGGGGGGGGGCTTCTTGTGTTTTCGCTTGTATATAAGTGTGTGTGTGTGTGTGTGTGTTTATGCATGTCAACACTGAATGCATGGCATTCCTCGTCTCCTCTAGACAAACAGACCCCCGCCGTTCAGAACAACGGGAAATATCAGACATCTGTCACAGCACAGAAGAAGAAGAAGAAGAAGAAGAAGAAGAGGGGTGGAGGGGGTAGAGAGGCGAGGTGGAAAAAGAGACAAAAGAGAGAGAATTTGAGGCTGAAAAGGAAAAAGGAGGAATCGAGGATGAGAAAGAAAGATAAAAAATGCCTAAAGTTAACTAACCTTTGTGTTTTTGATCAAGAAAAAATTAAAGGCAAACATTTGGGCAGCCCCAAAGCAGCGAGGACCCTTCCTGTATCCTGATTTAACGAAAGTGTTTCTTATGTCATAGGTTACAAAACCCTAAAAAAAGTACATTAAATTATCTCAAAGGTGCACTGCTGCAAAGCTTAAAAGAAGGCTGTTTTGTGATTTTGGATACACTTCGGACAGTAAAGATAGGCTACTAAATGACTGAATATCCACAATTTTAAAGCTAATCTGGAGAAGCTAGTCTGTCATATTGTGCAGCACAAACAGCAGATGTTTTGTCTAGCATTTTGAGGTTGAAGTCATCCACGTTTCCCCTCTAAATGTTTCACCTTTTCTCCTTTTTTTCTTGTGCAAAACCAATAGAAAGCTGCACAGTCGAATTGCCCTGTAACACTCAACATTTAAACTGCTGCACTCAGATGTGTCTGTTCTCATTAAAGGCTGTTTAAGTGAGAATATTTAAGAGAGAAATGTAGGCAGGGCAGGAACCTGCTGCGACCTGCCTCCTCACTAGATCAGATCAGACACTGAAGACTTGGAGAAGCAAGAGAGAGCATGTTCAGCTGTGAGGATGTGAATCAAACTACTGCTAGAAAGCACAACTAAAACGTAAATGTAACTCATATATAAACCAAACAGAGGAATTATGCACAACATGTGTAAGGCATCTGAAACCCCAAGGTCAGATTTATCTCTCTAAATTAGTCTGAGCTGACCTTGCAGTTATATATTCAGTATTTGCTGTATGTCTGTACGGCACGATATATAACATAACTAACTGTAGTCATCATCATGATTATATCAGCCTAAAGACAGTTTTAGCATCTAAGCTTTAGGTCATATTGATAACAGAAACAGTTAACTTAAATTCCTGGTTTTTAGGTGTTTATTACATTAAAAAAGTCAATATTTACTTTTTATTTACTTTTGATTCATGAGTGTCTGAATAATGTTTAGTCTGAAGTTTTTACTGTGGCTGAGATGCTTTTCATCATTTCACTTGCATGCTTCCTGCTCTTGTTACCGCCCTCATGTGGTGAAGACGTGGAACTACAAGTGGTTTGCACAAAATATCTTATGGCCAAAAGTATGCGGACACTGCTCTCTTACTTTTGTGTACTTTTGGACTGGGGCTGTTTGTCACGGTTTGGACTGGACCACTTAGTTTTAATAAAAGGACTTTTTGATGCATGCAATGATATTTCAGACCAAGGTTTGACTTAATTGCCATTACAACAAACATTTTCTTGGTGAGCTCACAATGAAGGACGGACATTCAACACAGCATGCTAATAAAACCATCATATAAATAAAACATTAAAATACTCAAAATACCATTCATATAAAAGAGAAGCTAAAAACAACAATAAATCCTAAAAGAAGGCTTTACAGTTCTGGAGTTGGATAAGCTTAAATATTAAAATGCCAAAACTTAATATAAAATATACCAAAGGTTTACAATTCAAGAGTCAAATAGCTCCAGGGAATGTACAGTTCCATAAAGAAATGGTTCCCCACTTGACCGGCCTGCACAGACCCCTGACATCAGCCTCATCCAGCACTTTTGGGATGAACTGAAACACCGACTGTGAGCCGAACGGGAGCAAATCCCTGAGACCAGGCTCCAAAATCCGGTGGAAAAGCCTGAAACTAGAAGAGTGGAGGCTGTTATAGCAGCGGATTACGCCTGTGGTTTAATTTGATGTTCAACAATCAGTTATAGGCCTAAAGTTCGGGTGTAAACATACTTTTAACCACAGTTTTTTCCACATAGTGAATGAAGTCCATGCTTAAAGTAAGTGTTTCAGCATGACAAAAAACAGCTGTTAATCCCACTTTGCATCATAAACACACTCTCTGTGAGCTGAACTGCAAACCACAAATAACTTCCCTCCTCTCTATCTCAGCATCTGGCTGATACAGTATCAGGACATCCAGTGCTATCTTGTTTTGTCTACAGCCGAGGCTCCTGGGTAAATATTAAGGTTAGGCTGTCCTTCAGTATACAGGTTTCGATGCTTGGTTTATGGAAGCATGGAGCTGTTTGCTGTTTGCTTGGAGGTTTATACAGACATCTAAACATTGTAACACTTATAGCAAAGTGTGGCATGTTTAAAGGTAAACGGGGTCACTTATTTTCTTGAAATCTTCTTGTGATGTGTTTGGATTGATGTTTTCAGCTGAGATTTTTGGGCTCGCGGGTGAAGAATCCCTCGAGAGCAGACGAGTCTTGCACAGCAGGAGGTGGTTAGAGATACGAAACATGGTTTCAGAGTTACAGCTGGACTGATGAGACACAGATTGAGTCACAAGAAAGGTCTTGATCTAAAGAAAAGCTAAGGGGATTTCTTTAAACATGGATTTATTTGTTCTCCTCGTGTCGTAACCGCTGGACTGAAACCATAAAAAGAGTCATGATTGTGTGAAACAAACTGGTCACACCCCTCTGCTTTTCACTGTTAAAGTCCAAAGGAAGAACAAAAACAATCTGGACCACACAGGGTTGTTGTTTGTTTTTTTTTGCGGTTACAGTTTCTGACTGAACCTGAATGCATCCCTAAATCTTCACACAGACTTGATCTTATCAGTCTGATTTTAAAGCATATTTAGAAAGCGAAGGTGGAAAGCTTTCCCTCTGTTCTTAGTTAACCTTTTAATTCCATCACCCATCCTCCCTCCCTCCCACCCTCCCTCCTCCTACCTGCCTCCTCTCAGTCTATCCCCAGGCTACACATATCCAGGTATTCAGCTGGCAAGCCGCCGCTCCCCTCTCTAATTTCTTGTTGCCCGTAGCTACGACGCAGCGTGCCAAGGTGTGATGTATTTTGCAGAGAGAGGTACAGGGGCATGTTTGAACCTGTTTTAGGCAGGGCCGAGCCAGGCTGGGCCTGGGCTGGGCAGGGCTGGGCTAGGCTAGGGCGGGTTGTCATATCTCGCAGGGGAAGGAATTCAACCCCTTCCTGCTTACAAGACCCTCGTTAGGACATTGTCTGGAACAAAAACTGACAGAAACCACTGATAGATCAGCAATGCATGTTTGTGTATTCTGCACAACTTTCGAGGTTTGCAAACCCGCAAAAAAAAAGCAAATATGAGCTTGAAATTAAACTGTAAAATGATTTGTATTCATGTAAGCACTTAAAACTCTTACAGCACAGTGAAGTGAGAAAAAGCACCAACATTTTGAATTATATGGCGACTACAGGTGCTAATATTTACCGTATATACCACTCTAATGATTATATTACTGAGAACACAGCTATAATTGCTCATTATTTTTATAGATACTTAAAAGGAGGTGTCCACTTTTTTCTCAAAACTTTATTGCTCTCAAACTTTCTAAAATCAACTGAAGGGAAAGTCGAAATTCACACTTTGCACTCTTATAACATTGTCAGACTCACAATGGACAGCAGAACAAGAGATATCGCCTTCTTCCTCTTGGTCAAAACCTGGCGCCTACATTACCCACAATGCAGCCTGACCGCCAGACAGTTCAGTCTGGATTTCGGGTGTGTGGCCTCGACCTGCTAGCCTCAAGCAGAGATGAGGAGCGAGCTACAGAGGTCTGGTCAACTCACTTCTTTCTAACTCCACATCCCCATATTTTTTTATCTTCGAACCGACACTGACTCAAGTGACATCGTTTGAGGCAGACTTCACACAGCTCCCTCAGGAGCCACAAAAGACTTGATACAACTTTTTCCAGAGATCTGTAAACTCCCCTTTTGTGTGTTTCTGCTCATTACCGATGAACAAACACACTCCTGTGAAAACCACTGTAGAGGACATGGACCTGATGCTGTTCCCATAGATATGCAGAAAATTAGTGACGCAAACACATGGTGTGTGTGTGTGTGCGTGTGTGTGTGTGTGTGTGTTTACCTCTCCCTCTCAGGGCCTGTTTAGATAAAGTCCCATCTGGATGGTCAAATTTTAGGAATTCCAAACACTCCCTAGAAAGTGTGTTTGTGAGAGAGAAAAAAACTTTCGGTTGGTTTTTGTCAAACTGTAGTGCTGTCAAATGGCCAGCAGGGCGACCTTTAACTGAAAGGACAGCAGCCATAAATCCTGTTAAAGTGTCCTGGAGCAAGATTGAGACCCTTGAAACCACCACCTCCATCTGTTCACTCATTATTAGCACAGCATCAAACCCACAGTTGCGTATTTTGTTTATGGTTCAGTGCAAGTTGAAGGAAAATTCAATGAGAGGTGCAATGGTGTGTTTTTACAGATGTATGGAAGCACAGGATGTGTGTTTATGTGTCCCTAATGCTTTATCAGGAGCCAAGTGATCTCTGCAGGCTGCTGATAAACTAGTTTTAACATGTGTGGTTATGATCATCTGTTATATAGTGTCTTGTCTTGCTGTCCTTTATGCTAACATTGACTGATTTGTGCTAGATTAAAGCCATTATGTGCAGGATTTTTCTGTGATTATAGGATCTTTTAAATTACACTGACAGTGCAAGTTACTGTTTGTAGAAAAATGAGACATTCCCGGTGAAATCTGGCACAATCGGTGTGTTGCTTTAATTTAATTGTCCTCAGGATTGGACCCAGTTGTTAGAAATGTTCATATTTTACACACTGTGGCTTTAAACAAGTATGATTTGCTTGATTTACTGCCCTGATATATTCTGATTTGTGCGCCAAAACACCACACATTTTGTACCACATATCCATATAGACTAGATCAGGAAAGATAAAAAACCCGATGCATCTTTTTGTTGTTTACACAGTTTGAAAAGCATCACATCTGAGTCACAAGCAAGTGAGAAAAAACAGATCTGGGATCATTAATGCAACCGGATCGTATTTTTTTATTGGAAACCGTATTTCATCTGTGAATAGAGGTTAGAAAAAGGCAGTATTTGCAAACAAAACTACAAAACTGCCGCTAACACTAAACTGCTTTAATATAAAATGAAGTCTGGTGGGGGTTCAGAGATGGGGGTCAGCTGCCTCAAAATCCTGAAGTGGTCTCCCTGCAGGTATCTCTCAGTGGGAGGTCACAGGGGTCAACATTCATTACACCAAATGAAAAGAGAAGAGAGGAGAGAAAATTGTGTTGAGAAGAAAGAGAATTCCCGGGAATATCAATGGAATTCCTGGACCGGCACTGTGGCACGATGGCATGTGTGTGTGAGACATGGGGTCCTCTAGCCAGAGGGGAGGGGGGCTTCCTCTTCCAAAGAGCCGGTTAGTCAAAACACACATGGTTGGATTTTTGCCGAAGTGAAAATATTTGGTTTGGTCGTCGCTCTCGGGGCGTCAGCGCCTTGAAGTAGTCAAAGTCCAGCGGCGATGAAAGGGATCAGCGGTTTGACGCAGCGGCTCGGAGCCTGGAGTGCCACTCTCCGGAACAGGATAAACACTTTGAACGCACAGATATTCAACATGTGAAGTAGAACACACACAGATGCTGATCCATGAAGTGATGCCTTTACAATAACCTGATCCATCAGTTTCTCTCATCAGATTGTCAGCAGAAACACATTCAAAATTACTATTTTTTTCGTATTTAAAGTATAAAGCCACCCTTAAAAGTTATTAAAGTATTCCCAAAATGATTCTTCCATATTTCACCATTAAAGGTGCAATCCAGATATAAACAAAAGAGCTTGGAGTTGGTCTTAAAAATAATACAGAGTAACTAAACAACAACTAAATCTAATTCTAAACATTTTCTTAAGTTAAGCTGTTCTGCTGCTGTCATTTAAGGATTGTTTACACGAGTAATATTTGTAAAATCAGGAGAAAACAGGCCCATATTTCCATCTATGATCAAACTGGGAACAAACTAAATGCTGATTCTCCATCAATGACTCAAATACAACATTTACATTCAGCCCTTTCGCGTCTTAGGGGCGGATCAGGCAGATGAAAAGTGTGAATGAAACCGAGGAGCATTAAAGATCTGATTTCTAGCCTGATATCTCCAAACCACAGACATTATCTCTGTGACAACTGCGTCCGTTAGCAACACTTCTGGGATCTTGCCTCTGTCATAATGGCAGGTGACTCTGAATTTATGTGTTTTTGTGTTTCGAATACTTCCTTCTCCATCTTTTATTCTTCTTTGCCAGAGTCTCTTCTTTTTTTTCTGGCATTTTTTGGCAGTCGGCGTGTGTTATGGGCTTCCCAGATTCACATCTAGAGCAGGAAAACCAGCACAGATGGAATCAGATTTTACATCCCGCAAACGGAGATGCACATATGTTGCATAAGTGTAAATGAAAGTGCGTAAGTTGGGTTATATTCTGAAGTGTGATTGGGGCCAATGTCCTCATACGCACGCAAACATACCTGTAATGCTTGTGGTCAGAAATATTTCAGACTCACTGTTTATTTTTACGACGAAGACCAGTTCCAAGTTACAAATATTTCTATTCCACCCACCCAAATCTCACATGCTGATATTGATAACAGATCAGAATTAGAACCGAATACATTTAAGACTGGAAAACATCTGTGTGTGTGTGTGCGAACATGTTGGCTCTAGTTTCAGGTTGCGGTTACTGACTGCTGAGCTGCGATCATTGTTGGAAAGTTATTAGTTGTGGTCAAACCGGGGAGTTCCACAAGCTCAGTGTGTGTTTTTGTGTATCAATGATGTTCAAAAGGAGGAAATACACTTAGTTTTTCCATCTTTGCAGCTGTGTGTACTGTTTATGTGTATCTACAGTATGCATGTGGGTGTGTTTCTATGCTACATGAATGCATATGTGAATGTGTGTGTGTGTGTTATCCCGGGCAGGGCAGTGTGTATAGGTGTCTAATCATCAGTCTTTGATGAGCGGGGGAATTCCAGTCTCGCCAGTCTAATCCCCGGGTGCATGCCTTCCGCTCGCTCCCCTTCCTCCTCCTCCTCCTCCTCCTCCGCCACCCCCTCCTCACCTGGCTCACCTCTCCATCACTCTGCACACACCTAGCTCCTTTTTGTTTTCTAATACAGTTTGTTTTTGTGCAAAAATCGACCCCTGACATACTCTTACGCCGCTTTTCACTATTTTTTTTTGTGACTTTTAGTAGTACCACAGCAGTATTTTATGATAAAATCTTGTAATTTACTTTTTTGTTGTACACACTTGTTTATTTTGGTCAGTGGTTTCCAAAGTTGCACTTTTCACGTGTAGCTGGAGGTAGCTGGGCAGTGAGTATATTGTGTGTGCGATTTTAGTATTCATTGCACACGTTTTACCAAATGAGCACACATAATGAGTAAAAGGAGTACACGAACTAGAAAGGAAAATATGATGTGACCACTCAGGGGCTCCTTACTTTAGTCTGCTGCCGAGGCGAAATCAAAATGTTGCAGTCCTTAATATCAACAATAAAGTAAACTTTACTGCATCCATCTTGTTGTAATTCCATCTTACAGTGTTACGAGAAATTAATGCAGCAGGTTCTGGTTTATTTCCTGATATGGCAAGTGTAGAGATTTTGAAATGTTGGTGCAAAATGGCCGCCCCCAAAAAGAGCTCTTCCTCTTTAAAGTCACAGTGAAGCGGGCTTTATGACTACAGCCAGCCACCAGGGGGCAATCGAGATGTTTTGGCTTCACTTTTGGGGAGCTGTCTTGTCGTCCATCTTCATCTACAGTCTGTGGTATTTCCGGGTGAAACAGAACATGTGGTTTAGTTGCGAAAGAGATTTGAATCAAATCCTTGAAATCTGATTGGATCACTTAAAAAAGGGGGTGGCGTGGCTTAGTAAAAACAGCACAATACGGTTGGTCTCTCCTTTGTTGTTTGATCAGGTAGAAATAAATAAATTAGACCTCAGTCACATTATTTGTAAATGTAAGCAAAGTATTTTTCCAGCTAACATCCGAACACACACCTCCTACTGTGCTTTGCTACAACCCGGTCAAGTTTGGTTAGCTAGGCGCCCCAAATTAGATTTCATTGGATAAATTTGCTTTAGTGGAAGATGAGACATCAAAAATATTTAACAGGAAGAGAAAAGAGAAGGATTTTTATATACATACTTATAGATTTAGCTTGTAACAAGACTGTCTTTAATTCTGAAGCACCTTTACCACTTAAGACCATGAAATCAACCCCATGTGAACATTATTTAAGATACTTTTTGGTAATTTACTGCCTCATCTTAACCCTTAAATTGTATATGTTGAACATTCACCCCCGGTGTTAGGGCTGCACCTCTGCAGTCATGACTGCTTGTCCTATACGGACCTCAAGTGGCGCTTCAGAGTACGAGCCCAGCTTTGCCTCCCCTCAGGCCTGATCGACCGGGTTGGCGTGATGGAAAAAAAGTGGGACGGAGGTGAGGAGAGAGTGAGGGAAACGATAGAGAGAGACAGAGAGAGTGGGGCAAATATCTGCAGCTCACTGACCTCTCTAAGTGGATTACATGCCCCGTCAGTGCTGTGGGGGTAAACGAGAGGGGAGAGAGAGGGAGTGAACAGCATGGAGAGAGAGAGAGATGCTTTTAACACTGTATTTAGGCAGATTTTTTAACCACCCTCAGTTCATTTCAGCTCTGTTTAGTTATTTTACCCCAAAGGGCAACAGATTAGCAGTAAATCAAACACCTCAGTGCACAGTGCAACGCCTCAGCCTGCAGCTGATAATGATAAGTAAATAAAATGTATGATAATGGCCACATAATGTAATGAAGTGATGACTGACATGGTCTGATTTTCACATATGTTATGGCAATGGTTCACACGCTGGGGGTCAGGGCTAGATATATCTGAGGTGTCGTGAGGTGGTTGACAGGATGGAAAAGCAGAAAAAATATAATATATAATACAAAAAAATGCCTATTTTACCCTTATTTGATAGAAGTATGGCGATGACAGGAAATGAGGGATATATATTCTATATGTTTAATCAGACATTTGTACAATTATAACACAACAAGTAAGTCAATAAACATTAATGGTTTAAGACAGATTTATGTGCATTTTCAACCTGTACAGAGATCATTTATTACACTAAAGAGTTGGCAGCATTGCCATTTAATTAAATACATCACATGCTGTGCAAACAGTTGTAATACGCTGGCATGTTAGCATCCATGAATGCTTTAAAGCTTCATGCTTTTCTGGATAAATACGCGTCGAGGGGGTAAAAAGGAGGGATGAGTGTAGAGATGACAGGAAAACAGATGGATGAAGGCAAAGATCGAGAGATGGAGGTGAAAGCTGCAGGCCTGGGCGTGGGAGAGCAGACTGCATTGAGCTGAAGCAGACCAGAGACTAATCTGGAGATTCAGGGCTTGTAAAAACACCTCCACACACACGCACAAACACACACACACACACACACACACACACACACACACTTGACTACCCATGTGCAAATGTATTCAGGCATGTTTGTCTCCGTTGATAACCTCTCTACCCTCCGGTCCAGATAACAGTTTGCACACGTTTTGTATTTACTGCCAATCAATTAATCCAAAACTCCTTGACTTTGACGTGTGTGTGTTACACTTTCTGACACAGGAGCCCTCGGTGGGAATCAAACCCTCAGCCCTGGCCGTGAACAGCGCCTTGCTTTAGCCTCTGAGCCTTGCAGGAAGACAGATACGTGCAGCGCTGTGGCTCGTAGTCGTCTATCGGAACACAGATCTGTGGTCACAGAGGGTTTTAACAGTCTGTCAGTCTGTGGTTAACACCTGGTTTACAACCGTGGCCACATCCTGCACACACACATACACACAGGAATGTATACATATCTCTCTATACAGTGTGCTGTATCTATATGTGTATTCAAACACAGGCCACATGTGGTGATAAACTGTGTGGCAGCTTTTCAAAACGGTTTACAGACTTTGCAGAACATAAAAACGCATCATAAAATTTTACAAAAAATAAAATATATTGACTAGTAAAAAAAAATGAACTAACATGATAAGTAATGCAGAATTTTATAAAAGTGGATTAAGGCTGCAAATGATTATTTCCATTACAGAGTAAGCTGTCGCGATTGTTTTGCTTAAAGAGGTGGATTAATCAATAAAATATCAGAAAATAATGAAAAAGCCCAAATGTAACACCTTCAAATTGCTTGTTTTGTTCGAACAACAGCCCAAAACCCAAATATATTCTGTTTACAATGACGTGAAACAGAAAAAGCATCAAATCATCACATTTGAGAACCTGAAACAAGGAAACATTTGGCATTTCTGCTTAATAATTGTTTTAAATGATTAACTGATCATCACAATTATGGTCAAGACATTTTCTGTCAATTAACTAACACATTTTTGAAGCAGTAAAATGGATTTAAAGAGCAAATTTAAAAGACTAGAGTGAAGTCCTCAAGCATATTATATCTGAACAGGTGCTGTAACAAAAATATGTTTGTAACATTGTGAAACGATTTAAATGTCTGAAAGTTTATGACAAAAACTGATTTTATTACATATTTAACACACGTTAAGAGGCATCGTATAACTTCTATATTACAATATTCACACTGTACGTGGTCTGATGTTGACCTTTGACTCTCCGGGGTCAAATAAAGTGTTATAATGATGTCAGTGAGAGCTGCAGAAAGGCCGACAGGGAACCTGATATTGTGTCCACAAAGTGTTGAAATACACACACAGGCATGTGAGGCAACTCAATACAGACACACACACACACACACACACACACACTCACAGGCATGAACTAGAAAGACGTACCAGCATCTTAAAACATTCACACTGTTGGATATGATTTGATACAGATGTGAACAGCTGTTTTTACCTCCCGCTGTCCTTTCTGCAAAGTCACAGCTGTCTCCCAGGTTGTTAGTTGTTAGGGTGACCTCCATCGCTGTTTCATTAAACATGTTGTGCCAGCAGTCGTGATACTCCTGCTGGGACGGGTAGGAAGAAATGACATCATTTATCAATTTTGGGCTGCAATTAATGATCATTTTCATGATCGATTAATCATTTAGTTGTTTAGTCTTTAAGATGTGAGAAAACATTACAAATTATTATTTCCGATTATTTCTTGTCGATCGATTTACTGATTAATTGTTTCTATTAAATATACAGATCATTTGCACTTATTCACAAGATACTCTCGAGATATATCTCAAAAAAGGTATTCTTGTGTCTAAAATGAACATTAATTCATTTTAATTTTCACATGTGGCTTAATTACCCACTTTTAACATTTAACATTGGTTGTTATTTTGGGGGCCAAGAATGGTGGCAGAGAAGAAGAGGAAGTCTTCATCAAATATCTTTATGCTCTGTTTTTTCCAGTTGAGAGACGTATATACTGTATATATATATATGTCTATATATGTAAAGATGCACCAGTCTGATCCAACTGGTATCGTTGCGAGAACTGAAACAATTTGCCAAATAATCTGCAGCTGTTCTGATTATCGATTCATCATTTATCAAGCGAAACATCTGCTCCTCAAATGTGAGAATTTGCTGCTTTTCTTAGTCTCACATGAGTGAATATATTGTACTTTTTACTGCACTACATTTATCTGAGAGCTTCAGCTACAAGTGACTTAAAAGATTTTTAAGTTTTACTTTAAAGACTTTTATAAAATATGATGCATTTTTGTAGATTAAACTCCAAATTTGTACAAAAAGTAGTTAAAAGCAGCTCGACCAGCTGCAACTGTAAAATGCTGCTTACACATTAATGCATCAGTAGTAATAATCCAATAATATACTATAACACTCACAGGGGCCATTTTATTCTGCATTCTGAGTACTTTTACTTCATACTTTTAATACTGCCTGTAATGGAGTATTTTTTATATTGCAGTATTGCTACTTTTACTTAAGTAAAGGATCTGAATACTTCTTCCACCACTGGTTGTGTTAAACTCTGTGTCTATGAGGTAACACTGTTTTGGGAGTCAGTTTGTTGTCACATAACAAATAACCTCCCTCCAATGAACTCACTGTGGGAATCACTGGGCTGAGACACCGAACACGTCCATCCAATGTCACGGTTTTGAATCCAGCCCATTAAGTCATTCCCTCCTCTCCCTTTTTCGCCTCTTTTTGCTGTAACTTTTGCTGGTTCCAGCCTCTCAAATGAGAGGATTTGCTTCTTTATAATCGCTCTAAATTGAATATATTGAAGTTTTGGACTGTTGGTCACACAAATCAAGACGTTTGTAGACGTCATCTTGGACATTTCTTTTAGATTAAACAATGAATTGATTACTCAGAAAAGTAGTAGCCATGCTGTCTGCACCGACCAATAAAACAGGAATACCATGAAAACCATGGACACAAACATGGACACACAAAAGGGTCTGCAGACACAGAAGAATGCTGACTTGTCTGCCCGTCTGTCCTCTCTCGTGCGCTCTCTCCCTCCCTGTCTTTCTCACAACCTGACTGCCTGGCATGCGTGCAATCGATGCCCGTCTGGCATCCGCTGTGTCAACAAGCATGGGAAAAGTTAATCAACAGCTTGGCACTCCCACTCCCATCCCTCCCTCCCTCCCTCCCTCCCTCCTCAGCTTTCCTTTGACCCTCTTCTCTAAAACTTTCTCACTCTTTACGCCTCTCAAAAGCGATTTCTGTTGAGGGATTTTGGGAGATAAATTTGTTTTATTTCAGATTAAAGCTTTTTATTTGGGGTTAGCTTAGTCGTTTGGTCCTCGCTGACCTAGCACCCGTCATCTCATCATCAAACAAACTTGCAGGAAATAAAAACACAGACCTTTCTCCTCCTTCTCTGTGGGAAGAACTGCTGCCTGTAGCATGAGGCGGTGCAGCAGCGTAACAATGGAGCGCCCTCTAGTGGCGCTGGTGGATTTCAGTGTGTAATAAGTCCCCTTTCGCTGATAGATGTGCTTTAAATTAAAGATAATTCACCAAGAAAACAACTGCAAGCAAAAACATGCAAACAAAGATCATAATGAACAGTGTTCCCAGTTTTGCTGACAGTTTTTTAACATTTAAACACTTAAACATTTATTTTCCAAGGAAATTCTGATTAGCTAATTACGATATACATATTTAAGGTTATCTGTCTGTGGTTTTGTCTGAAAGTCTGTTTTTGTTGCCAAATTTGGCCACGAGACTCTTATAAAAGATTTTGTTTTAACGACACTGAGAAAAGACGTCAAATACATTTTAAAAACAAAACATCCTCATCTCTGTTTTTCTTTGTCGCCCGACAGGCTTGCCATGGGTGTGTGGGATCCAAATGCGACTGCAGTGGAGTAAAAGGAGCAAAGGTGAACGGCAGAATGACACACAGCACACACGAACACATGCTTCGCAAGACTCTCTTAAAACACTTGTGCATGATAATTGTGCAACAGATACAGTATGAATACGGTTGATGCGACAGAACAGACAGACAACAATAAAATCACAGCTGTGCAGATGTTACGAGTTGGATTTGGTACTTTAAATCCCCATTTAATAAATGCAACACTATAATGTGGTTTTAAGCAGATATGATGTGTTTATTAATTTAAAACAGCGTTTGTTGTTATCTATTTATACACCAGCCTCCACTTATGAGTGCCTACAGGAGGAGTTGCAGCTGTCGAAAAACACTTACATCTGCTTAAAACTACATTTTAGGGTGTTAGAAAACATTTATTAAAGGTTTATACTTGGCTTATAAATGCTGAATAAGGGCGGTTAAGGTGAAGTGTTACAGATAATGTAATGTATAGTGTATTTACGTTAACGGCAGAAGTTGTCTATGTTTGTTTACATGTGTCGGTATATGTGTGAGAGTGTGGGAAAAGTCTGAGTATGTGGGAGGAGAAAAAATAAAGTAAATGAATAAGTAAAATAATAAGTTGTGCATCTGTGTGACTGCGTGCAGGGTGAGCGGGGTTTCCCAGGTCTCACCGGACAGCCAGGAGTCCCAGGATTCCCCGGGCCTGAGGGGCCCATCGGATCCAGAGGAGAGAAGGTGGGTTGGGGGTCCATTTGAATGAAGTTTAACAGTTTGATAACAGCTCAGCTCAGGTACTCGAACTGATGAGGAAAGAGTCGGAAAGTTGAGAAGAGAAACCTCGCTTTGGTTCTGGCCCAGAGGACAGGATTTGGTTCCATTCCTAGTCCGGATGAGGACAGTTTTTAGGGCGACTCCATGTAGGTCTAATATGCTCTTATAATCTGGGCTGGGTTTCATTTGAAATGTTTTATGTACCGCTGCAAAACCTGAGTTTCGGTATCAATACCAAATCAATACTTGCTGAATACAAATACATTTTTCCAAGAAAGACTTCAGTGTTTAATTTTCTCTTCTCTTTAAAAGAAGAAACAGAACCAAGTCAACTAAATTCTGAATCAAATCATGTCTGATCAGAGAACAAGTAAAAAAAACTGAGAATCTTTTGGTGCAAACATTCAGCACAGGACAGTTTTATAGATTCAAAGATTATCCATCTAATCCGGTTTAATGTCTGTTCTTGCTCTCAGGGTAGCGATGGACCTTCTGGACCGTCTGGTCCAAAAGGAATAAGAGTAAGTATATCATTTGTTTTCTTTCTTTTTTTTTTGTTTTTTTTTTTTCTGTTTCTCTCACAAACCGCAGCGTTGCACTTCACATTTGAGACATTCTCATACTGGGGGGGAAGAAACTCTCTCTAACCAGGTTTACATACATTTATTGGTCATTCTCATCACTTCTAACCTCATGGTTTAGTAAAAAAAAAAGTTTCGTTTCAGTTTGGTTAGTTTTCCCTGTTGATTCATCAGAATAAATTGTCCTTATGTGTCTCAGCACTGAAGGCTTTCTGGTTGTACTACCCTCCTCTGACCAGCAGATGTCCCCATTTCACCTCATCTCAAACAGAGTCAGTGAGGAAGAAACTACAATCTGAATCTGACACAATCTGATTTGTATCATTCTCCTTTTAACAGGGGCCTTCTGGCTTGCCAGGATTTCCAGGAACACCAGGACTTCCAGTGAGTTTTCCCATCATCTAAACTCCCACTGAAATAATTCCCACTCTTACACGACTTTGCCAGGGAGCAGTGTGTGATGTAACTTCCTGTTTACTTCCTGTTTCCCAGGGTTTGCCCGGGCAGGATGGACCTCCAGGCCCGAGAGGAGTGCCGGGTTGCAACGGGACAAAGGTATCTGATGAAAAGTCTTTTGGAAAAAATGACCATGATCGAATATGACTGAAGTTTTGTCACTAAAGGATTCTGTTGTCTCAGCCTTTCCGAGAATACTAAGACATGTGAACCTCAAAATTAACATGCTTTTGATATATTTTGTAAAGGATTATACTGAGCAATAACTTCACATCAAAGCTATTTTGTGCCAGCTTTGAATATCTTTACATTTGGTAATCTTTTTGCCCAGAAATGTTCGATTTTTTGACATTGGAAAAGCCATGAAATAAACTTTTTATGGGCTTCGACAAAAAAATATCAACTCAAGGTCCACTTACTAGCTTTTTCTGGAGCATTTTTTGTCAAACTCCTGTGTGTTAAATGTGTTTCTTGCTTCTTCTTCTTCTTCTTCTCCTCTCCAGGGTGACAGAGGTTTCCCAGGAAGTTCAGGAATCCCCGGACAGCAGGGACGGCCGGTGAGTTTGCAGCGGTGAAGAGGAAGTCAGTCGTTATCAGACTGTTTATAATAATAATAATAATAATAATTAATATTCTCCTTTCTCTTCTTCTTCTTCTCTTTTTTTGTCCTTTCTAGGGTCCACCTGGTCTGCCAGGATCAAAGGTAAGTGTATTGTTGAGAAGTACTGCACTCATCTTTGTTCAAAATCAGCAACTCTCTTCACCCTCCTGTCACAACTTCCACCTTTATCATTCTTATGGGTACATAGAGTTTTAGCTCCACCCAGCTTCAACCTGACCAAACACACCTGCGTGAGTGTGCAGGGCCATTAAACAAGTGGGTAGAGTCAGGTGTAAACTATTAAAACAGATCAAATGCTGTCATACAAATAGGGCACATAGAGAAGATTTTAAAGGAAAATGTGTGGCAGTACGTAGACTTCAGTCAAAAGAAAAATAATTATAGAAATATATAGAAAAATGAAGAAAAAAGTTAATAAAATCTAGAATAAAACTTGCATAAAATAAAAAGTGCTAAAGCTCTTATTCTTTTTGAGGCTATTTACCTGTTGAAATGTTTAAAACTTTTCAACAGGTCAAATCTTTGTACAGTAAAATCTTCTGTAAGTGTTTGCTGTCATTTCTGTAAAAGTAAGCCTGAAAAACACAGCGACACAAAATGCTCCCTTTTGTTTTTATTGGCTGTTCTTCATTTTATTCTTTGGTTAATTAGCTTTTTGTAAAATTGATTTTATTTCCTAAAATATAAAACAGTCCAGTTGGATTTCTGCCACGAGACGGCGCTTCTCAGCCTCTTGTTCACATGCAGCTGACGTTTCATGTCTGACAGTTTCCTCTGGTTGTGTTTTTCTCCTCTACAGGGAGACCCAGGTGATGTGATCTCCACCAATCGTTTTGGAGAGAAAGGAGCGGTGGGATTGCCTGGAATTCCTGGAGCTGCTGTGAGTTTTTGTGTATTTTAACATTTTTAAACTCGTACTGTGCAGCCAAACTCTGTTCAAACCCACTTTAAACTTTGGAGATGTCAGGCTGAATTTGGGGGAAATGTGTGCCATAAGAACAAGGAGTCTTGGGTTTGAATATTTCACACTGTAAACATAACATAGCTTCATATTATAGAAGAACTTGAACAACCTGATACAGAATATAATATGTGGTGCTGTCAGGGTCAAAAATGAGGATTATTCCTACCTTAAAGCCTCATGAGGGGGAAACAAACGGGATAACTGTATGTTAAGGGGTTGTTAATGTGGATAGACTCTTTAAATTTGATCATTTATATGCTGAAATATTATATTATTATATTAAGGTTTTATTTTTACCTCAATATAGCGAAACACATATGTGATCTAACTCATATACTCATATATATACACACAGAAAAGCGTCAAGTATTTAGATTTCAACTGTCAACAATTTGTGATTATTGCCAGACATTTAGTATAAACCACCTTCATCTTTCAGACCACACATGAGGCATGAAATCTGTATTAATCTACAGTATATATCTGTTAGACAAACAGTGTAAAAGCTAATATGTGATTATGCGATGTGTGACTAATATATGAATATTCATACCTATGAACACTGAAAAGGGTAAAAAAAACACGGCTTTCAAGATTTATTTTCACAGGAAAGTAACTTAAAGTCTAAAAACTCTTTTCTGTGTGTTTTCATGTCACAGGGCCCCCCCGGACTCCCCGGTTCGCAAGGTCCACTCGGCCCTCCGGGACCCAGAGGTTATGAGGTAAAGGAAGCTGCTGCAAAACATCATATCACTGTGGAAAAGTGTATTTCTTGTATATTTTCATTCAAGTTAACTGAACAATTAAAGTTGTTGAAGCGAACTGTAATCCAACAATATTGTTTTCTGGTGTTGCTTTCCAGGGTCGTCCAGGTCCGCCAGGTCTTCCTGGACCAAAGGTGAGAGAAACAGATTTCAGATTGATCTGACTTTGTTGTTGTTTCATCGCAACAATAGAACAAAGACGAGATGATCGTGCATTTGCTCTACATTAAACCTCTTTGACATTTTCTCATCCCGTTGACAATGAAGTACGCTGAAGCTGAGAGCTAGTTGTTGGGTCATTTAGTGACACGATGTTTCCCTGCTTTCTCCGACAGGGAAACATGGGATTGAACTTCCAAGGACCCAAAGGAGAGAAGGTATTTACTGTGTTACCAGTGAAAAAGTTTCATGGTCATCACCTACCACTCATAAGAATCTTAAACCCCTAATCTCATCTGGTGTGTGTCTGTGTGTGAACGCAGGGTGAACCAGGTTTGCCAGGACCTCCTGGTCCTCCAGGGCAGGTTGGAGAACAGAAGAGGCCACCAGAGACAGAGATCCAGAGAGGAGACAAGGTAATACCACCAACCTAGCTCTGAGGGTGACGCCAAACCTTGCATTAAATACAGCAAGTGGTATATTTGAGTGAGGGAGCATTTATAACTCTGGTTCAGTTGTTTATACCAAGGTTCAAGACTTTTCCAATGAAGCTGCAGTTCGTTTGGATCAAATCTGACAGGTGACAACAAAAAAAGCAAAGTTAAGTAGTTGTAAGGTGATGGAATTAACATCAAATAGGCTTCAACCAAAGCCCAGAAAATGTGAACTGATAGAAAAACAAATGTAAAGCTGCAGCAAATGTTTCCATTAGGGTTCAGGGCCAGAAAATAAGCAAAAATCTATATTTCCATGAATGCATATGATGTATATGAATGAATATAAAGTGTGGAGTGAGCTGTAACTGCTGGATGCTGCAACTTTCACTTCGGCCGCTTGATGGCAGCAGACAGAATTGTTAGACACTTAAATATAATAATATTTTAGATATTTCTTTACTTTGTTTTGCTCATATTTTGCTCATAGTGTGTATTAGATGGTGCATGAAGGCTATAAATTCATCAGAGTACAGGAATGAGTTACACTATTGATTTTACAATATTGTTTTTTGGAAGTGTTTATTTCCTGGTGATGTTTCATAATCACTTTATAGATCTGGTGCATTCTTGTATTCAGATTTTATCATGTTGTGGTACACATTACAATAGATTATAACTATAATTATAAATCTGTAAGGTTATGAGCAGTTGTCTAGTTAAACTATTGCTTTGTAGGTCCCTGATAACTACAAGAGCAACCAGTAAAGCTCTTACATCCATCTTTGGAGGGCATTGTCAATAAAAATCGGTCAAATTGTTTGGTTGAAACTTTGAATTTTTTTCTTTTTGTGTGTTTTCTCTGTAGGGTGACCCAGGTCTTCCAGGTCCCCCAGGTGATCCAGGCTATCCTGGACCTCCTGTAAGTATCTATTCTCACCTGTAAACATCATAATGTTAAAAAAATAACAGTTTTTTGATCCCTTTAGGCAAAGAGCTCCCCATCATGGAAAGATCAAAGTTCAATAGTGAGCTACTGTACAGAAAAACCCCTGTACTTAACAGCCATGTTGTTGACGTGTGTTTTGTTGTCGTTGTAGGGTCCCTCAGGTGGCCCGAAAGGAGGTAAGGGAGAACCAGGAGAACCAGGCAAACGAGTGAGTACAGTTCACACATAAACAGATATACAAATGTACTTCTATACTTATTACCTCTTTCCCACAGCTACACTTAATTTTAAAGGCTTCAGTATGCTTCAAAGTACTTATTGAATCATCTAAGAGCACCTGGAACACGTGAGAATTCGGGGGAGGGTTTGCGTCCAACAGTTTTTGTAACTTTCCAAAGAAATCTGGCAATCATGATGCTAGGTGTGCAGAGGTGTGAAAATCTCTCTCAAGCTATAATTTTTGTGTGTGCAACCAAGCGCAACTCCATGAACAACTTCAAAGAGAGTGACTGTCCGAAACTGTGCACCGTTATCCCAATTTGTACAATTCATCGCGTCAAATCTACAAAGACGCACAAAAGACACTGAATATTTGGAAAAAGCAGTGGGATGCAGCCAGGAAGAAGCCTTTGAGCATGGCCATTCAGGACTTCTAGACATATTAGTACGAAACGTTGGCCCAGTTCATTTGAAGCATACTGAGGCCTTAACAGCAACCCCAAAACCAAGTCTCAACAGGTTTTTTGAAGAAGTGAGGACAGGCCGAATTGTCCTCACTTTTCAAAAATATCCTCACTTGTAAGACCTGAACTGGTACAAGACACACACATTTTAATACATTTATTTTAGGTCATATTTAAGAAACAGAACATACATTTCTGTCGGGACTCCTTCCTGATCAACGTTTTGTTCCATCTACAGGGCAAACCAGGCAAAGATGGCGACCCTGGTTCTCCAGGCTTCCCCGTGAGTTCTGCCAACAAACTAGACAATTCATAACACCGGGAAAGTCATACCAGTCCTTTTTTAAAATCTCTTAGTCACATGTCTAACTTTCTTTTCTTTCTTTTGCCCTTGTTCACTCGCAGGGAATCAAAGGAGAGTCAGGCCTTCCGGGTCCTCCGGGCAGGGATGGAGAGAGAGTAGGTTTTCTCCAACTTTTTTATCAGTTTTAAAACTATATTCAACAAATCCTACGGTGACGTCATGGATTGTTTTAATAACTTCCCCCTGTCCCTCTCTCTTTAGGGACTACCAGGTGATCGTGGATACCCAGGCCCACCAGGAGTGGTGTGTATTCTACATTTTTCTCATTTAACAAAATGACCTTAACTCAAGATCCACTTGTGGCGTTTTTCTGGGGCTATCAGCAGCATCCCATGCTTCATCAGCAGATAGAGTTTGCTAAGTTGTCTTGGAGATTGGAGATGTGCATTTATGTGAATGTGTGTAACCAGAAAGTAAAACTCTGCTTGACAATAAAAAACATTAAGTTAATAAAGTTAAAAAAAGTAATGAAATATAAAGAAAATGCTCCCTATCTAATTGTACAAGTGGTGTCTCCATGCACTACATTCTTCTAACCACTAGGTGGTGACATTTCCTTCTGTCCCGTCTTGATTTTTAATGAGATTTTTCCTGTATATTAAAGTGATTAATACTGTACATTAACAATCTTTATTGTTACTTTAATTTTTACTTTTATTTCTGAATTAAAATGTAAAAAAAAATGTGTGTGAGTGAGTGTGACCCATTTCTGTTGAATTTATTTTATTTCTCATTGTCTCACCAGGTGATCGGCGGGCAGACAGGAGGTCGGGTTGGTCCTAAAGGTGAGCCGGGGTTCCCTGGATCACCCGGACTCAAAGGAGACAGAGGACCAACAGGTAAACACACTCACACAGACACAAAACACTGAAATATATGATATGGCAAAGATATCATATGCACCCATGCTGTTTTAGTTACGCTAAAGAACCACACGTTTTGACACAGTACCATTGCTAAGTGGCAAATAAGAAACTTTTTTCCAATTACTATATTGTAAATAACATTTGTAAAAAATAGAAATAAAAAATCGTGACTATCATATTTTTTTCTTGGAAGGGTAGAAAATTTGTTTGTATAACTCAAATGTGTTAATTTCAGATACAAATTATATAATTATTATTAATACATTATTATATTATTATGTAAAAACAGGTCATTAATCAATTAGCCAATCCACAGAAAAATAACTATTTTGATCATTGATTAAATGTTTAAATCACTTTTTAAGCTAAAATAACAGGGTAAAATAAACCCTGGTTTCAATTTGCTGCTTTTCTTTGTTTTATGCGACAGTAAAATTTTTCACTATTTACTGACATTTAGTAGACCCAATGATGAGTCGAGAAAATAATCGACAAATGAATTCATAATGAAAGTTATTGTTAGTAAATAACTGAGTTGAATCAAGGCGTTTTAATTGTTTTTTGAACTTTTGTCCTCCTGTCTTCTTCAGGTTTAAGTGGACCTCCAGGACCACCAGGACTTCCATCTACCGGTGGTGGTGGTCAGCCCGGAGCTCCAGGCTTCCCAGGAGAGAGAGGTCAAAAGGGAGAGAGCGGCGCTCCAGGGCTGTCTTTGCCAGGTCCCCCTGGACGCCCGGGGGCTCCTGGTACCCAGGGTCAACCAGGGCTCCCTGGACCTCCTGGCTTTTCCACAGCAGGACAGAACTGCGTCGCCGGAGAGCCCGGGCGTCCCGGCGTGCAGGGAGAAAGAGGGTACCCAGGAGAGACGGGCCAGAAAGGTGAGAGTTGCTGATGTTCATCCAAAAATCCCTGGTCCAGAAGACGACTAGCCATTATATGTGCATATGATGGCTAAATATTCAATATCGTATAAAGAAATACTTAAGAAAAAAGATCATATGTTTACTAAGAATTTCAGGTCTTAATAACTAAAATAAAATAAAATAAAAAAAGAAATTTTGTGCACAGCCACACAGAAAACACTGATCTGTTGCTGTTTCAGGTGAGAAGGGCGACACCTGTGTGAACTGCTTTGGCGGGACCAGTGCCATCCCAGGACCCCCAGGACCTCCAGGACAGCCCGGATTCCCTGGTAACACCCCTTAACTTTCTGATCGATTGTGGCTGGTCCAGATTTCAGATTAATGTATGAGGGGCAGGGACAGGATTATTAAACCTCTCAGTAGTAGATGCAGCTGTTGGGATTAGCCTGGTGACCTTTCTCATGACTCGGGTCTCTCTGTTACAACCTCTTGTACTTGCAGGTGTAGTTATTTTTCTCTTTAATGTGAAGAGACTCAGCAGTGCTCACAAACATGTTCTGTATACATGGTGGCCATTTAATATATTAAGTAGAAAGAGCTTTATGCAGAAATCTTTGGAAGGAAGTGGGTTTCTGAAATAACGGCCATGTTTCTACTCAGCTGTCTAATTGTCATTCACTATGAGCATTGTAAATTTTATTGTATCATTATTACTGTATTTGTAATTCCTCTCCCCTCCTCCGTCAGGATCTCCTGGTTCCCAAGGTATCAAAGGAGACAGAGGATATCCAGGAACACCTGGTACCGTTGGACCCTCTGTGAGTACTTGTCCTCGCACATGTCGGAAGAGATATTTGTGATATGAAAATTGTAATCTGGGGATTTTGATGCTAATTTGAACACAGTTCCTTTGGGTGATATCTTGTTTATCATTTTGTTTTTCATCCCTGGCCACAAGTCATAGTTTGAATGAACTCTTTTGGCTGAAATCAAAACACAAAATCTAATCATCTAAAACTAACTGACAACATTTTCTTCCTCCTTTCCTCTCCAGGGTCCCCCAGGTTCTCAAGGTGCTCCAGGATTCCCCGGAGAGAAGGGAGACCCAGGCGATGCCATCACAGTCAGCGGTGTGAGGGGAGAGAAGGGTGACACCGGCTTCCCCGGATCACCTGGCCTGCCCGGTCTGGACGGTCGACCCGGTCGTGATGGACAGCCTGGATCTCCTGGCCCCAAAGGAGCTTCTGTAGGTGGCTTTCACTCAATCTGGCCATCACTTAGATTGATCAATCCATCCATGATCATAACTAATATGTGTTCGACAGGGCTCCCTGCTGGTGAAAGGAGAACGAGGGCTCCCCGGTGAGCCAGGTTCCCCAGGTATTCCAGGAGACAGGGGTCCTCCAGGAGGCCCTGGCTTCGGACCTCAGGGACCTACAGGAGAGAAGGGTGTCCAGGGCGTCTCAGGAAGACCTGGAGGACCCGGCGCACCCGGTAAGATGACAAGTTTAAGTTTATTTAATAATGATCCAAATGGAAACCTCTCTCCTACTTCCCTCCATATTGGGGCTTAACATCCAGTGTAACATCCTGCAGTAGAGCAGAGAAAACAGGGTCATTCAGATTTATTCTTTAAGATAGTGTTACTGAAACTCAACATTTCCTGTAGATGTTTCAAAATAAAAGCACCCAAGGAAGGGAAGGAAATGTGGCCCCTGGACCACTGGAAAGCTTTTAATTTGAAACAAAAGGAGGAAATGTTTTCATTAGCAGCAAAGCGCAGCAAAAGCAAATTACTGTATCATGACAAATGGGGGCAAATCATGTTAAAATATAATGGACTGTGCTTACAAAACAGTGGAAACTAGAAAATAAAGGCCTCCCTCTTCTCTCTTTCATACTTTCATGGCTTCCTACAGGTATGTTCATACTCATGTTATACAAAGTACCAGTACTACCACTTTACCTTATATCTGCTCAAGCATCCATCTAACAGATGTTTTATTATTATCCAGCGGTCTTTGTCTTTCTCTCTCCTTAAAGCAAAGAGATCCTTTAAACTGGCTGACCTTTTTCCTGTGCTTTCTCTCACCACGCAGGTGCTAAAGGTGAACCAGGTCTGTCGGTGGCTGAGAAAGGCTTACCAGGACCCAGAGGACTGGATGGCGAGCCAGGACTGCCGGGCTCACCAGGTACGCTATTATTATTTTACAGTGCTTATGCTGTGCTCACTCCAGGTAACCCGTAACCAAGGTGACACATGTTTCAGTTGTCTGATTGGCTTTGCTTTGCATTTTTCTTTCATCAGGTAGCCCAGGTCAGCCCGGGCAGAACGGTTTCCCTGGTTTACCAGGAGGAAAAGGTGAACCTGGACTCCCAGGCATCGGACTCCCTGGACCCCCAGGAGCTAAAGGTAAAGATGGACACTTGTCCCATCCTTCCTCCTCCTAATCTGTCTAGTTTCGCAGCTATCCTCCTCTTCCTCTTCCCTCCACCTATCCTTGACATTCACATCCTCTTCTCAGTACGTCTCATGCCTCCTCCTCCTGCTTTTTTCTCTGCACAATTTGTCTTACCTACCTTGTATCACATTTTCTACCACCACCTTTTCTTCCTCCTCCCCCTCCCCCTCTCCCTCTCTTTTTTTCTCCCCACAGGATTCCCAGGTATTCCCGGCCAGCCAGGAGCTCCTGCAGGACCAGGCAGACCAGGTGTAGATGGACTCCCCGGCCAGCCTGGATTTCCTGGACCCAAGGTAGATAGATACATAGATGAATGAAGTACTTTATTAATACCAATGGGAAACTCACATCAAAGGAAATGGAAACGAGCTGCACCAGAATCCTTTCCACTAATTAAAGAAACAATGGAAATGGTATTTTTTATACCAGATTTTCACCCTGATTTTTATATTATTGAATTTTAATCCAAATTTTATTTGTTTTTTCATTGTACACTGAATGACTGTCTGCCTGACTGACCTGAATTAACCGTTTGCTGCCCTCTGCGTCCGTGTGACAGGGTGAGCCCGGCTTTGGCCTTCCTGGCCCCCCAGGTTTACCAGGAGTACCTGGAGCTAAAGGTTTCACCGGACCAAAGGGAGATCCTGGTTTCCCTGGCGGCCCTGGTTCACCTGGACGATCTGGATTTGATGGCGCTCCAGGAACTAAAGGTATTTTGCAGTTTTGTTACTGATATGGTGTTTTTTAAGGGGCTATATGTGTGAGTGTGATAGAGTGCAAAAGTGAGGGGAATTTTAATTGACTTTTGTATGTAACATATGTGAAAATTACAATCAAGATTCTGTAAGAATTTCTTCCCAATTGGTTCCCAACACACACAAATGTTAAAGCCAACACTACACTGAGCTGGCAGTGACTTTCTCATCTGTCTCTGTCCAGGTGAGCCCGGTACACCTGGTATACCTGGAGCTCGTGGCCCACCTGGATCCCCCACCATCGGCTCACTAGGGCCACCAGGCCCACCTGGACCCCCTGGCCCAATGGGACCACCAGGTGAGATACATAAAGCTGCATTTTCCTTCTTATTATCATTGTGTTGATCGACACATGTACAGCTGTTAGTTCTCACTTCAGATTTAGAAGAACAATAGTGAGATTTGTTTGTGACACATTTTGTACTGTATTTGTGCATGTCATGTTTTTACATGTTTATTTTTACACTCTGAAATATTTGCTAGTTTGTTTGGCCTCTGAAAGGCGCCCAGGACTGTGCATGACCAACCACTTGTCCACGTTTTGAGTTTGTAATGGTGTCTGGATGTCATTTTGGTAAAGGGGTTCAAACTATATCACACACTTTCCATGTGAGCACCCCAAAGCACCTGAGCACCAGACTGAGCGTCACGGGTGGTTGATTGAAAAACACAGTCACCCCTTTTGGTTGGTGATCAAGGTGTGTGTACAAATTGAGTTTGTGTTTATCACGGTTACCACACTACTGGCTGGCAACCATACCTTGATCTGGGGAACTTTTCCTCACATCTTCATGTGGTCTTTGAGTGCCACCTTTTGCCACCACAAATGCCACCGCTCTCTCACCCTTTCTTGGCTGCATCACCATCCTCCACCCTTTGTTTGTCCAGCTTCTCTATCACAGAGCGACACGCGTCAGGCCTCGCCATTTTAACATCACTCTTTCTTCGCGAGCACACCAGTTGTAAACTAACCTCCATAGAGTTTCGGTTTACCAGTATTTGCGTCCACCTCTTCTCTCACCACTTTAACCTCACAGCGCTGTTCCTTCGTGTGTACACAAAAACCACAAACTAACCCATATCCAACAAAATCTTCCCATACTCTGAGCATGCATTGGTTGCTGCGGGACTGTGACACCAAGTTTCAGTGCACATTCAGAGTGTTTGAAACCCGGCTTCCAATAGACGTTTTAATGCATTTAATGCATTATAATCTGTTCTCCTCATCTCATCTTCGGCTTAATCCAACGCTCCGCCCTCTGCGCTTTGAAATACACCCCTCCCTTACCTGCGACGCTCTGATGCCAAGGCGAGAAAGGTATTGTAACCCAATACTGGTGCTGGTTGATGGCAATTTAATGGTGATGCACATCACACGTTACAATGTATGATTACTTTATACTTTTAAATACACAGTGAAGGTGACATTTGAGATATTAAGACTTCATTTGTTTTGTGTTTCATGATTTGCTGCTTTGTCTTCTACAAATGCATAATTACCCGCATCTTGACTGGGTTGAGCATGTGTCTTAAGACCAGAAAGTAGTCCAGATTTTACATGTAATCTTGTTGTGGGCTCATCAACTTTTCAAGTTCAACCATAGTTCCCATGTCCAGACAATGAAATCTTGATATCATCATTACAGGATTCCCTGGATCAAACGGAGTGAAGGGGGACCCCGGCCCTCCAGGTCTAGACATCCCAGGTCTTCCAGGAGACAGAGGAAGTCCCGGTTTCTCAGGTTCCCCAGGACCAGTCGGAACTCCAGGACCTCCTGGAGGACCTGGACGGGATGGCCTGCCTGGACTGCCAGGTAAAATATATTTGCTACCATCATTAATCCATAGTCATGACCTAGTCGCTAACTGTAAATGCCACAGGCTAGCTGGTTAGCCTACTGGCCAACTAATGATGTACCTGGCTAAGTGATTACTGCCTCTGTTCTAGTGGCCAGACAATGTCCCTTTTTTGGCTTTATTTAAAAACTTGAAACACAATACTGAGGTTTTTTGTGAATATTTTAAGCCAAAAAATATCGACAACATATTTTATCCTTGCTAAAACGAGGAGGTGCTCAAATTTGACTACCCAGTGCAGTCGAAACATTAGATACACATTTAGCTGAGGATATAGACAGAAAACCTCAGTGTCATTTCTTTGCTCGCTGGCTACCATGGAGTCTAGTTAGGGTTAACCAGCAGTTAACTGTCTGGCTGAGTGCTTAATTTACTAACTAGCTGTGAAAATATGAATGACTTTATGACTGTCTTGCTGTAGCTGTGTGAATGGCGGACTTCGAAATAACTATTTTCATTTTTTGTTTATTTTCTGTTCTAACTTCTCCGTTTGTAATGTCTGTCTGGCTACAGGTCAGAAAGGAGACATGGGCCCCATGGGACCTCCAGGACCTGGAGGAGGACCAGGAGGCCCAGGAGGGCCTGGCGCTACCGGACTTAAAGGTATTCACATGAGCACACTCCACACCTCACTCATAGCTTGCATGCGGCCCTAAAAGGCATATATCACACACAACATGTCCCAAGTTATGGTCCCTCTTTGTATTATTTTTAATACAAGAAAACAGTGTGTTAAAGGAATATGTACTGACACAAGTGTTACTGAAACTCTTCTCCAGGTGAACCTGGATTCCCAGGCAGAGACGGCGGTCCCGGCGGTCCCGGTGGTAAAGGAGAGAGAGGCGACCCCGGTGTCCAGGGACCCCCAGGAGCCACCGTGCGACCAGAGGCCTTAAAGGGATCCAAAGGAGATCCTGGACTACCAGGTACAGCTGAAAACACCGTGACTTCCTCTCAACAACTAATTTTAATTTTGTCTTCAGTCTTAAGATATGATATGAGAAACTATGCCAGACTGATAACAAAATGGAGCACATTTTAAAAGTAGGTAAACATATTCGATTACTACTCACCATATTATTAAATACACATTATATTTGTGTTCTACAGGTGCACCAGGTCTTCCAGGTCAGAAAGGCATCCCTGGTCTCTCCGGTGACCCCGGACTGCCAGGATCAGATGGACGCCCTGGACTCCCTGGACCACCAGGTATGGGTTTACCTCCCAACACACACACACACACCTATGCATACATAAATGCACACTTACTAATGCAAATAGATTTCTAACGCGCTGTTTCTATTGTGCTGCAGGTCCTAAGGGAGATCCTGGCATCCCAGGAGGCCCAGGAGGTCCTGGAGGTCCAGGATCAAAAGGCGGCATGGGAGAAATGGGATTTCCAGGTGGGTCTGAACGTCTCATAGCTCTCTATCAAGTTTTCCAGTTGGTTCTTGGTGACTTACTGAAAGCTGTTCCCACATTTCTTCCAAAATCAGGATTAAATGTTGAAATACTTTTTTTTATCATACTTTTCTTTACTAATTTGTGTTTTTGGGAAAATATTTTAATTCCACTTCAGGCACTGGTTTTATTACTTTATTATTTATTACTTACGAATGATCTTTAATGACAAACAACACTTCAGGGTAATTTTACATATAACTCACTAATGGACTTATTACGTGTGCCTTTTACTCGACCTAAGCGACTAAAACAAGACCTGATTTCTTGTCATAAATGCTGACGTCACACTTTGATGATGACACAGGACCGTCGGGGCAGAAGGGTCTACCAGGTCAGCCAGGTAGGCCTGGAAGCCCAGGACAGCCAGGAGGACCTGGTTTCCCTGGAGCCAAAGGTGAACCAGGCTCTGCTGGAGTTGGACCACCCGGACAATCTGGACCCAAGGTACAGGACACAACAACTTCAGTTTCCTACTTCCTACAGAAAAACTTTAAATGTAGATTCACACTTTATTTATGTCCTCTCATAGGGTGAACCAGGGCAGCCAGGGTTCCCAGGAGGTTCAGGACTGAAAGGAACTCCAGGATCACCGGGTCTCCCAGGTTTACCAGGAGGACCGGGTGCCAAAGGTGACCCCGGCCTCCCAGGATTCCAAGGTAAATCTGACGTTTGACTAAAGCAGGTTTAGGAAAGAACCCTCAAAAGCCATAAAACACATTTTATGTTTCTACTTGTACTATTAAATGATTGTCTGCTCTCCTGTCAGGTTCTCCTGGTATCCCCGGTCCTAAGGGTCTTGACGGTGGGCCCGGTGCCCCAGGTCTCACTGGAGCTCCCGGTAGACCAGGAGAGTCCGGCCGACCAGGAGCACCAGGGTTGCCAGGAGAGAAGGGGCAGGCAGGTCGGGATGGGATCCCAGGACCGGCTGGAGTCAAAGGAGAGCCAGGTAAGTCGCTGGTCAACATACTTGGAAGAAATTACTTCACTGTATTTTGCAAAATTGGTTGACTATCTGTGTAATATATATTTTTTTGTTTTGTTTTTTATTCACTTCTGATTCGTTTCTCCTCCAGGGCTTCCTGGTTACGGTGGTCCTGGTCCTTCTGGGCTTCCAGGATTGCCAGGTGAGTAACCACCCACTACATGTAACAGTTTTCTTTGTTGTGAATGTTGTCTCTGCGCTGATATAACAATCTCTACTTCATCTCTCACTGTGTATTAAGGTGCAAAGGGAGACCCAGGTCTTTCTGGCCCACCTGGCAGCCCTGGTTTCCCCGGCACTAAAGGAGAGGCTGGTTTCCCCGGCTCCCCTGGTCCTCCAGGCAACAGCGGCCCTCCTGGGTCGCCAGGACTGGCTCTGCAGGGGCCCAAAGGACTCCAAGGACCCCCTGGACCACCCGGAAGAGCAGGTAAAGCACTTGGATTTAGTATTTGTCACCACATATGCTGCCAGAAATTGCTGCCTGGTTTTCTGATAGACTCCGTCAGACCTAGATAGTTTGTTTTACTCACCTACAGTAACAGGTGGGTGGGGTTTATTGTGTAGGACATTCCCATTAATATTAGGGGAGGGCAATCAAAGAATACCTTTAGTAACTTTAAGTTAACAGCATTATCAAATCCATTCATCTGGATCACCAAGTAGGATAAAGAACCATACTGGTACTTTGTATGTTTTAACTCATTAACTACTGTGAAAGTGAGTCTTTTTTTGTCAGTCACGTTATAATTACCTGCAGTTTGAAACCAGGGACTGTTTTGAAGCTTCCTTGTTCAGCTGCTTAAATCCACCAAGAGGTGCTGATTTTTGAGATTCAGCCACTAAATGGCATTCGTGAGCTGTGACTCTGGAAAATGAAACCTGGAAGAAAAACAACAGGACTGTGGAGTTTAATACAGAATCTGAGAGATTTCTGAATGGTCCCTGCTAACGTTACCAAGTTCTACAATGTAACTTAAAGGTAAAAAAGTGCTCACTGTGATTGGTTACCATTTGCAACAAAGTTTAAATTCCAGAAACTTGTTTATTATTACGTGCAATGTGGTTGCCTGAAGGGTAGGAAATCTGCATTACTGAGGAAAATGCAGCTTGTAGTTAATGATCTAAAACAAACAAAACTACCAGCATAATCATGTGGGTGAAGCTCTGAATTTACAGTACAAACATTATAGATGCAAACTAAAGACAAGACAGTACTGATGAATGACAGATATTGTGAATTGAGTTCATTCAGTTCACCTAACCAACGAAAACCAGACAACAAATGGCAGAAACTGCACTTTAAATGTGAATGCTTTCATCTCCATGTCAATTGATTTGCATGGGACGTTGTTGCACCATTCCCCACCGCCGGTGTAAGAGCCATGTCACTGTTTGAGCACCACCTGTCCAGTCATTGTCAAGAACACTGATGATAAAAGTTTGTCGCGCACACTCCTCCACCCACCCCAATCCCTTTTCACCAGGAAACGCCGGGGTGCTCCTCACGCACCAATCACTGTTTGTCACCGGGGTTTGACCGCGCCCCCCCAAAAGAGCATGTGTTCATGGCACTTTGTTTGTTTCATCATCCAGTCATTTTTTTATCCACCAATCCATCCGTCCTCATGTCTCCTCACCCCCTTGCCCTCTTCTCCTGATCCCATAATGGGGGAAGCTGTAATCTATTCATCTCTCCACAGCCCTGAAGCACTGTATATGTGTATATGTATATGTGTGTTTGTCTTCTTCTCTGGCCATTATAGCAGGTGTGTGTCCAGTGTTTGTGGTTGTGTCAGATCATTTTGAAGAAATGTTAGTGTGAAACAGCTGAGCCAGGAACAAACTCAAAAAACCCTCAACTGCTTCTTAAAAATGGTGTTCAAGATAGTTTTATGTTTATTGAATTTAATGGGTAACAATTTGGTTAATTACAATTAAAACCTGGTTTCAGATCTTCAGTATTTCACTTAAACCTTACAAATTAATGACTAAATAAACAGCAATCAAACTTAGAGTTTGGAAAAAATAAGAGTCCAGAGTTAAGAGTCCAGTTGAGAGTGTTGGGGTTTGGATCTGGTTCTGCTGTCCTGAGTGTGGTTTGTCCCACCAATCAGTCATCTGCATGGGCACTGTTCGTCCCAACACAAACACACTTAAACATTGAGAACAAGCCTAACACAGTGCTGGGAAGAGTGGACAACCCTGACGCAAAGTGTATGATATAAGCTTCCAGTGCACAAAATTGATATTTACTCTACATATCATTGCTGTCCTGTGAAAACCAGTTCATTTTTCACCTAATCCAGTGGTTAATTTTAATGGTTTATAAGCTTAAGGAGTACTATAAGTTTCTCAACCCCATCAATAAAGACTTAATCCTTCAGTTTATGTGAAAAATTAAAAATCACCAAATTGGAAATACATGGTTTTCATTGGACAGTTAACATACAGTAAATTAGAGTAATTTTCCATGTCTAATGCGTCGATAAATTTACTCCACGTTCACAAAGAAAATTGTAGCATGCATAGCACTTTTCTTATGTAGAGTTGATTTTATTAGGATAGATGTAACTGTTATGACACAGTTGTTGGTGTCTGTAAAATAATCATTTTAAAAAGAATAATAAGTAAAAAACATTAAAACATTTTTATAAAATATGTGACATTTAAATTAGGCTGATTTTCATGTTTTCTCTCCGATTAGAATTCATATTTACAGTAAATCAGACATAACTTGAACACACTTTAAGCCTCAACAGTTAGATTTAGTGTCCGTTTCATTCATAATATCGTGTTCTTTTTAAGTAAATGTCAACACTGACCATACACCAGCACTGTGTTAGGCTAATAATCTGGGTGTCAAGGTGACAAAATGAAGCTATGACATTTTACCCCCTGTTTCCTGTGGCTTGGCCCCACCCACTGTGGTGTGGCCCCGCCTCTTCATGTGATGACACGTGCATCCGGCCGCCGCAGGTCCCTCAGGTCAGATCAACGGCGTCCAGACTTCTACTGCACGTTCCTTACAGAACCACTGACTGAGTTTAACCCCACTTTCTGATCTAGCGGGAACAAATTTCACCTGAAAACTGTTGGGAAATCACTGCATTTTCTCATTTCTGACTCTTTATTTCCTCCTAATGACTGTCTTCTTTCACTTTCTATGCACACTGATGGTAGTATAATGCACCTTTAACAAGTAAGCACCTTTTTTTTTTTTTTTTAAAGAAAAATTTGTTTCATAATAAAAGAAAAAATAACACACCTAAGATTTTAAAACTCTTCGTAGTTTTCTGGCACAATTAGCATGTGATGTAGGTACTGTCAAAGAAAATCTAACATGCAGAATGTGTTGTGCGTATAGCATCATACAGTTTGTGCACAAAAACACACCATATAACTAACTCACCTGAAACATTAAATCATTGTTTTTAGTTTGTGTCACATACTGTAATTCCAGTTCTGTTGGATTTTACTGACATTTTGTTGTTTGTACAAAGACTATTACAATTTAAACAATACTGTAGCTTAAAGGATTTGTTATAACAACCAGCAGTAGCTTCCAAATCCCAAAATTTCCTCACAGCACATGGTCGAAAAACTACAGCCACGCTGGCGGCTCTGTGAGGCTGTATATAGGCACAGCAGTGATTTGAGCAAACTATGCTACATGCTAACATAATAATAATACCGGTAATAACAATAAACTATTTATACAGCACTTTTCAAAACAATACAAAGTGCCTTACATGGTTAAAACATTTCAGGACTGCAGCGAGGCAAATAAAATCAGACCATTAAAATAATATACAAAATAACATGTGAATAAATATGTATTTAGTCATACATATGGACAATTTGAAAGTCAGAGGATCACCAAAGTTGTTACAATTTACAATAAATTTAATGTTAATCCATCCAAGTGTTGTCAAGACGTTTAATTTAAAAACACAAATGTCAACCTCATGGTGGCGCTACAGGAAAAGTCAAGGGGTCACAAAATCAAAGTCAGTAGGATATTTTGACATTTCAGCTACATGGTCAGCATTTTAAACCACCAATCTACCAGTTTTCCCCAGTGCGCAAGAATTATCAATTTGAGAATGCAAATTATTAATTCACCCACGTGAATATCTTGTTTTTCTACCATGTGACCTCCACGGGGATCCATACATTTCAAAACATCAGCAGCAAGCTTGGAGCAAATTTTGAGACTTGGGAGCGCTGCTGGGTGCTACACCAAAATCAAGTGGTGTACCTTTAGTGGTCTCACGTGAATGAATATTACTTTTACTCAAGCAGGATTAACAGCAGCTCATTTTTAAGAAAAACTACGGCTGCACAGAGTCAGTATTCATGCTAACGTACCAGCTCCCCACAGTTAAATTCATATAAATCATCTATGAGGTCTGATAACAATAAATAAATAGCAGTATGCAGTGGAGCTTCTGAAGTGAGCCTTTGGTTAATACCTCCTGGCTACTTAAAGACAAAATTTCTCTGTTTAGTCAGACTGTGTTTCTTTACTGATGCTTGCTTCTGTGTAAACCTCCTCTTCTTCTTTTTTGCCCTGTGCCGTCAACCCGGCTCCGCTTTACCTGGGATTTCTGGGAACCATAGGTCCTCCAGGTTAGACTCCAGTGGTTTGATGGTTTTGACACATGCTGTGGTACATGCTCTTAAATGGGACTTGTGGAGAAAATGAAGGGCGACGTTTAAAGCAGGTTTTAACGTGTCTCAAGCGGGGTTGAAGTCGATTCACTTCAAACGCTTGAAAAGTTCAGATTGAATTTGTAAAATTGACATTTAAACAAAATCGTGTCATGATACATAATGTGCGAGACTATTTTTTATGGCTAAATACTTTTTAATTTCAAAGATATCGATTTCCTGCTTTGAAGATGCATCCATCCCAACCCTGATGTCTTGATCTGTATCATAATACATTGTTTAGTTTTGTGGTATATTGGTCTGTTTTAATAAGGAGCAACACATCATGAGAGAGTGTGAATGTTGGCGGTTGTGTTTGACCTTTTCTTTACCCCACAGGACAGGCTGGACACTCAGGACTGCTCATAACCACCCAAGCACATACATAAAAGCAAACATGCACACATTTACTCCAATACTGTTGTACAAGAGCATCTTTACATGAAGAGTTTCATTCTGATGTTGTCTCGCCATTTAGAGGGAACAACGTTGTGTTTTGCTTTTTCTTTTCTTGTCTTTCTTCTTCTTTTAAATTTCTGACAGACAAAAAGTTTCTCTGAGGTAAAGCTGTTCTGGAGGAACCAAATGATCTCATTGGTGGATTTAAAGCTATAGAGCTATGCAGATACTGTAGTTTAAAATTGGTAAAATTGAATATCAAAGATTAAACTCAACGTCAGCTCTGCTTCTGAGGAATTTTGACTAAAACTGGCAACTGAAATTATATGTAAAATGTGTAAATGAGGGGCTGAAGATGCCCAGTAACCTTACTTAATGTTCCTTATCAATACACCATCTTTTATCTGAATAAATATGGAGGTTTTCTCAGTCAGTTGTGTCAAATTTGGGAATGAAACTCTTCAGTTTTGTGTTGCAAAGGTTTCCATGAATGAATGGATGACATGTAGAGTACATTTCTGAACTGAAGAAGTTGATATCTGAGGTATTCCTTTGTGTGTTATATGGTACAAATATTTCAACATCGTACATAGTAAGTGCAGGTGATTTGTACAGGCTGGATATAAAATATATAATATGCAGATGACCTGCTGCTGTTTATTATATGAGTCTGTTCTCAGTGGCGACATTGTAAAAAAAAACAAGGTCTGGGTCAGTTTAGTTTCCATTTATACAGCTTAAAACATGAAGTGATAATATGGTTTACTACTCAGTCTTTTTCAGTTATTAAGCTAAATTCAGACAAGCTAACAATGTCAACTGCTAGATGGAGTTGATGTGAACTTTTTTTATATTAGAAAAATTCTTAAACAAAATCCCGCTTTTGAATTGATAAATGAAAACCAAACTGATCCCGACCCTGGTGAGAATATAATGAGAAGAAACCTCATTGTGTTGTTTTTCCATCTTTCTGTACCTGATATTTGACTTTTGACGTCTGCGTATGAAGGTGGACCTGGCCCAGAGGGTCCCCGTGGACCCTCAGGAAGCGGCGGTGTTAAGGGAGAGAAGGGTATTCCTGGTGCTCCTGGCCAGCCGGGCTTCCCCGGACAGAAGGGAGAGTCTGGTGGTCCCGGATTCCCGGTAAGATCATTTTGTTAAATTTGCTAAATTTGAACTTGAAGGATCTAAGAAAAACTAAGCTAAAGAATTTCTGCCTTAAACTTTTTTTTGGGATGGCCAAATGGATGAAATGAGATGTAACCATCTGGACCTCTTTCTTACCAGGGTTCATCTGGTCTTCCTGGTGGTCCTGGTGTGAAGGGAGATATCGGTCTGCCTGGCGTTCCTGGATTCCCTGGTTAGTCTACTGTAACAGCATTTTTCGGATTCTTCCTGCTATCCAAAAAAGTATTTTGATCTTATGAGTTCATCGTCAGCAAAGCCCAAAGATTTGTTTCATTCGTATTTTTGCCAGGACCAAAGGGAGACCCGGGACTCCCCGGTGGCAGTGGCCTTCCTGGAGATCCTGGAGATATCGGACCCACTGGTGGGTGAACACATTTACCTTTTCAGTCACAGTGAATAGTGAACAGAGCTACACACGATCATGAGACACAGAACCATGATATGCTGCAGCATCGGTGTCAGTATTTCCTACAGAAATACTTTAAAATCAGTTTAAATGTCTTCCTTTGTAAATCTGACCTCCAGGCCCTCCTGGTGACCCCGGTGTACCTCCGACTCCTATCGTGGTGAAGGGCGAGCGGGGACCCCCTGGTCCTCAGGGCCTGAATGGTGGAAGGGGATTACCTGGTTCTCCGGGGCGTGAGGGACTCCCAGGTGGGTAAACGTGAAGTCTTTGATGAGAGACCTGATGAAGGTCACAGGACAGTTGCATGAGTTTCAGTTGGGGATGAGAAATTTAATTTAATTTTATTACTGTCATTATCGCAATAACTGACAACTGACACAAGGGGGAGCCCTTCCTACGATAAGAAATGAGGCAGCAGAAAAAGTTGCACATTTGTTGTTCTAAAAAATGATATTTTTCATGTATTTTTTAATTCCGTGATGTTTTTCTATTTAAAGTATATTTTAATGGTATTTTTATTATTTTCTTTACTACTGTATACGTCCCCCTCATAATAATCACGAATAATGAATAACAACGCTCAAGGTCCAGCTTTATTGTCATTACACAATGCAGAATTTCAAATAAAATGCAGTTCTAGTCCATGCCACACACATAGACACTGTGTAAATAAGACCCAAAAATTAAAAAACAACAATAAAAAAGAAGTGAAATAAAATCCAACAAACAAAACAAATCAAAGAGAATTTTTGTTCACTATCAATATCCATGTCTAACCTTTTTTTAAATTTAAAGTAATTCAAGCATCAGATACTGTTTGCTCATTTAATAAAGACCACTCGTCTCTCCTCCTGCTCTCAGGTCAAGCTGGTGAACCTGGGGATTCTGGTCTGGAGGGTCCCCCTGGCTTCAGTGGCCCACCCGGCAGGAAGGGAGACAACGGACCCGCCGGTCAGCCTGGTGAGTGAAGCAGGAAACAGACAATTTGATGGTTTCTTCCATTTTTTTTCCCTGTTAAAGGGTTTTTTTGGGGAGTTTTTCCTCATCTGAGTCAAGGGTCTAAGGACAGAGGGTATGTGATTTGTGATACTGGGCTATGTAAATAAAAATTGACTGACTGACTGACAATTTTTATGTGGTGTCGAGTGATGACATGAGGCTGCTTATGCTGCCACCCAGTGGTTGAAACTTTCATCTTGTTTAAAGTTGGCCTAATAACTTGTAAAACTAGAAACATAATAGCTTCCCATGTCTAATACATGCTTTTCTTATCGTAGGTCAGCGTGGCTACCCTGGTCCCCCTGGTTCAGACGGTCCACAGGGTCCTCCCGGTCTTCCAGGATCAGTCTCTGCAGCCCATGGCTTCCTCATCACCAGACACAGCCAGGGACAGGAAGTGCCCTACTGTCCAGAAGGAACTAACCTCATCTACGACGGCTACTCCCTGCTATACGTGCAGGGCAACGAGAGGGCGCACGGACAGGACCTTGGTACGAAGGACTTTTGTTTTACGAAGACTTTATTTTACCAGGAAGTTGTGTTAGACCTCATTCTATTGAAAGCTTCACTTCCTATATTTGACCTTCTTCTTCCTCTCCGTCCTGTGTTCCAGGCTCGGCCGGCAGCTGTCTTCGCAGGTTCAGCACCATGCCCTTCATGTTCTGCAACATCAACAACGTCTGCAACTTTGCCTCCCGCAATGACTACTCCTACTGGCTGTCCACGCCTGAGCCCATGCCCATGTCCATGGCCCCCATCACTGGAGAGAGCATCAAGCCTTACATCAGCAGGTAGGGATGGAGAGAGGGAAGAAGAAGAAGAAGAAAGGGGAGTAATGAATGTGGGAAGATGCAAGGTGTTTAAATTCACATTTCTGTGTGTGTGTGTGTGTGTAGGTGTGCGGTGTGTGAAGCTCCAGCCATGGTGATTGCAGTCCACAGTCAGACCATCCAGATTCCCACTTGCCCTTCGAATTGGGAAGCTCTGTGGATAGGATACTCCTTCATGATGGTAGGACGTAACACATACTCACACCCACACGTTTGTGCACCCAAAATGTATTCCCAAAATGTATTCTCCAGCTGCCAAACCTGATGGTAACCATCACAGCTGTATGCTTAACCCAACTTTTAACCTAAACCTGATGCTAGCGTAGCCATAACACCAAGTCTAAACCCTCCAACAGCCTTTTAAAGACATTAAGAACAAGTAAAAATGCCCTTACTTTCTAAAAATGCCTAAAACGCACATAGAGTTTTACACCCCGTCAAAGAAATCTAGGATAAGAGAATCATGAGAATCATACATATCTATCTATATGCAACTCACCATGAAGCAACCTTACAGCACCATTTTGGATGTCTGTTTATTGATATTTTATATTTGCCCTCTTTCCCACTTTGCCCTGCAACTGCTGCACAACAATTTTACAGATTTTGCACCTGACAGTCGCCCTGAATTCACAGAACACATGTACACATTTATGTGTTCTCATCCCATCGATGCAGTGCAACACATAACCAGTCTTCCTTCTCCTCCTCAGCACACTAGCGCGGGTGCAGAGGGCTCCGGTCAGGCCCTGGCCTCCCCCGGCTCCTGCCTGGAGGAGTTCCGCAGCGCTCCCTTCATAGAGTGCCACGGCAGAGGGACGTGCAACTACTACGGCAACTCCTACAGCTTCTGGCTGGCCACTGTAGAACCCTCTGAGATGTTCAGGTACGGATACGAGTGCCAGCAGGGCAGTTTAGTGATTAGAGACGCTAAAAGTTCAAATCTCTTAACCTACTGAATTCATCAAGTTGAAATGAGCAATTTACAACACGTCTGTGTGGTTAAGTGGTGGATCCGACTTGGGAAATTTGTAGGAACAAGAAAAAACGAGAGATTTAGGATATGAAAAATGTTCTAGCATGAGACCCGTTGTTTTTTAAATGGTGGAACTCTCATTTTGAAACCATAAAAATAGTAATGTCACTGTAAACAGGAGTCTAAAAAGTTTCACATGATTTGATATACCTCAAAATAATATATATGTATAACCACCTTTACCCTTTGGCCCTCACAGGAAGCCCCAGTCGGAGACTCTCAAGGCGGGTAACCTACGGACGCGCGTCAGCCGTTGCGTAGTCTGCATGAAGAGGACGTAACGGCACACGGCAACCAGCAAACCCACCATTGTCGGGGACGCCTGATCAATGACAAGAGATGATTGGATGACGGGGGACAAGTAGGGGGGGTGGTGGGGACGGATAGGCCGTCGCCGTGGTGATGAGGTGGAATTCCAATGGTGCATTGTCTTCCGGAAAAACAAACTACAACTAAAACAATGGTGCTACTGTGCAACACAGCTTAAAAAAAAAAGAAAAAACTGACGTAAATAAATCTTACATTTAGTCTCTGTTTTTCTTAAGAAGTACCTCAAAATGAAAGCAGAAAAATATCCACTAAATGGTGCCATGATGGATGTGTGACAACAAAAGTGCATTTTTCATTTCTTTTCCCTTCTTTCCCAAAAGGATCGTTGTTTCCTTTCTCTTTTTAAAAAAAAAAAATCACTCTTGACAAAAATGTGATCCTGTACATCCATTTCTAGACAGAAGTCCTTTTTTTTTTCTTTTTTTTTAATTGTTTCGGTTTCTTGATTGATGAGGAGAGTGGATGGTCTCCACGGTTACCAAATCGGCACTTTGACTTCGGAACATCCAAGATGAGAGATGCACTGACGATGAGCTTTCCTTAGTGAGACTGACTGCCTTTTTTTTTTTATTACTAGCTCTTCATTCACACACTCTTTCTCTCTCTTTCTCCGTCATTTTTCTGTCGTTTAACGTTACATTTGGTGGTACTAACCCTGCTGTAGCCCGCCCTCTAACCATCAGCCTACACCTTCTTTCTCTTACTTTTTTTTTTGTAAGTAATTAAATGTGTATATTGTGTAAAACACCTTTTGTTTTTAGTGTATTAGGTCCTGAATCGGTACCAGCTGTTTTGTTATAAGACAACTTTCCAGGTTCTTTTTAGCTCACGCGTTCACACACAAACACGCACACACACACTCATTCATTCACTTCATTGCTCACTGACACACATCGACTCAGATATTGTACAAAGTAAGGCTTTTATGAATGAAACAGTATTTTATATATAATAAATATATATTTGAAAAAAGAGGATAAAAGGTATATAAACTTTATTCGGCTGTGGGGAGATTGTTCACTGTTTTCAAACACAAACAAAGGTCAGGCATTTCACCGAAAAATTAAAGCTAACTACTGAGCACAGACAGAGCCATTTTCCCTAAAACATAACAGTCTTGTATGATATTAACGACGCCAATCGCTTAAATCTTTTGTATTAAATTTGTAGAATTAATAAATGTTGAACTGAAATAAAGGGGATTTGCTTTTAGGTAGTCTAATGATTGGGGAATGTAACAGATATTTGTGCAAAAAAAAAGAGGATTTGAATTAAATCTTGGCTCCTTGATTAGAAAACCATGATATTTGTTTTGTGTTTTTTAACATTTCCAGGTGCTGGGCTTTGCTGTAAAAAGAGGGCCTTGGGAGAGGTTTTTGGGCGCATTTTGCACCCCAAACCCTTCAAATCCACTTTCGCTGGCTTGAATTTGTATCCAAAATTGGTTCAAGTGTTCACACTCGACCCTGTTGAAACACAGGTAGAAGTGTCTGTACATTTAAATCAGGCGTAGCGGCCCCTGATGTGACGCTTCTCTCACATCAGGCGTACACACTCCTGATGTACTGTAAGTCTACAAGAGCTGTTTTAGGGGGGAAAGAAATGTTTTCCTGTGATTTTATTGTTATTTTTATTTTTTCAAAACTGCTTTTATGAATTCTAATTTTGTCAACCTGGGGTGCGATTAAAAATGTGTATTTGTTTTGTTTTTTTTTCTTTTTTTTGTTTTTTTTTTCATGTTATGTTATCCAGAAGTTGTTATAAACTTTTAAGACTGAAATAAATACTATGTCCAAAGTGTTGTCTCCTGAAAACGTATGATTATCACCAAGAGAGAGAAGTGGAAAGCAGCATCGTGTACATTTTAAACAAGGCTTTAATTCCAACATTATTTCCAGTATAAACACTTTGGAGAAAACGTGCAAGTTGCAGCCTCTAAATATTTTATTACCGGCCAAACTAACTTCATTTTTAATGTTAATTTTACTCTTTTAGAATTATATAATCCAGCCAAACCTATAAAATTGCAGGTTGTTTAATTATATCAAACATTTGATGCTTTTTGCCTCTCAAAACCTTCTTGTATCATATAATCTGATACAGTAAATAACAGATTAGAGGTCTTAATCCAGATTAGATGTGAAATCAGTCATTAAATAATCAGGCTAATTACTGGAACATTATTTCAGGAGGTTTCTGCCAAACTCAGAAGTGTGACTGCTGCTGTCAGTTTGCCGACATTAAGATTACTTTGCTTTGTTTTAAATGGAATATTTAAAAAAAAAAAGGATAAGGATACTGCCCAACCATAACATAGACGTAAGACAAAGAAAAGATNACAGCACTGAAAGAAGAAAAGGGACTGTGGGGAGATACAGATGTGGCTCGCTTTCTCTTGGACTGGGAGGTACCGCTAACGTTTAGAAATATAAAATCTGCTCTACATAAATTGTGGACCATTGTTTTGGGTCGTCACACAGGCGACACTGTTTGGATCTCTGGGAAGTGAGGTCCAAAAACACACCTGCAATTACTGCTTATCGCCACAGGTGCCGCCAAAGAGAACAAAACGGAGATTTCAACATTGTTACTTTAATCACTTTAATCAGTTAATTCAATAAGTTCATCTCCACACTTCCTTTAAAAGTTAAATGTACATGTGTTTCACAAGCTACTTGATCCACATACTGAAAGTCCTGATTCTCAACTATTAAGTTGATCGGCTTAAAATATTTACATGATATCAATGAAAGATTTCCTCTTCCTTAATAAAATGGTGTACAGAGTATTTTGGATGGATAGATACAGTAGACTGCAGTGAGGAGGTGGACATAGATAACTTGAACCAAGTCATGTGACTCAGCTGCTCCAAATTATAGTAAATGCTGAGAGGATTGAGTCAACACAACAACCTTTAATGGCACTACTCATCTTTTCAGGGTTAGTTTTGACTTTCTTTTGTGAGGGTAAAGTGTTGAACTCATTCAGTCAAACTACAGGAGCTATTAAAACACACGCTGCCTCGCTTAAACCGCTCCTCTTCCTGGAAACCCGGATAACCCCTCCCTCTTCTTCCTGCTCTAAAACACAGCCTGTCCCACTCAGAGTCCTGCCTCCTGCACAGATCTCCTAGTGTACAGATGGGTGTACCCAACATGCTGTTGAGTGCAAGAGCTGACAATCCCCATTTAATGCAGATCAGCAGCTTCACATAAAGGAAATTAAGTTTTTGTTTGGACCTGAGGGCAGCGTTTATCTGGGAGTGAGACTGTTTGACTTCTCTGAGAGTAAAATGGCACAACAAGGTATTCAGTCTGACCAGGAAAAACACTGCTCAATGTGTTCTGATCCACTAAAGGATCCGGTGACTATTCCCTGTGGGCACACCTACTGCACGAGCTGCTTTAAAAGCCACTGTGAGAATCAGAAGGAAACCCAAAGCTGTCCTCAGTGCAGACAGGTCTTCATGCCGAGGCCTAAGTCCGCGCTAGCAGATTTAATGGAGGAGCCGAAGAAGACAGGACGCCAAGCTGTTCCAGGAACTGCAGATGTGACAGTACCTGTGTCGGATAAACCACAAGAAAGTCTTAATGAGGATCAGACCAAGATGTTATCAGCAGACCCTGAAGTGGATGCTTTAGAAGAGCCCAAGACCAGAGCTGAGTTCTTCAAGTACTCATGTGACATAACACTGGATCCAAACACAGTAAACAAATCTCTGTTGTTGTCTGAGGGGGGACGAAAAGCATCAAAAGTGGATGAAGATCAGGTATATCCCAGTCACCCGGACAGATTTGTGGATGGGTCTCTGGTCCTGAGTAAAGAGAGTCTGACTGGACGTCATTACTGGGAGGTGGAGAGGAGCGGGGGAGCTGTTTCTGTCGCCGTCGCATACAAGGATATCAGCAAAACGGGAACTGACAGTGTTTTTGGATGCAATTACAAATCCTGGGCTTTAGATTGTTTCGACAATCGTTTTGTAGTCAGACATATGTACATCACAGCTGCCAACCCCCACCCTATGTCCTCCAGAGTAGGAGTGTACCTGGATCACAGGGCAGGTATTCTGTCCTTTTACAGTGTCTCTGAAACCATGACTCTCCTCCACAGAGTCCAGACCACGTTCACACAGCCACTCTATGCTGGACTTTGGGTTCATGGACATAAATCTGTTGCTGTGGTGTGCTGTGAAGCCTCAAATTGACTGCTGACTACAAGAATTTGAGATTTAGCCAACTTAAAAGGATTGTAATAATAAGCTTGACCATTATATTCAGGTCCAGTTCACGTGTTTTGCTGCCTAAAAGTTCCCCAATTGATTGGGTTTTATAATTCGTCGAACACAGAGGAGTAAAATGCATGCACAGCTATTATAAACTGGAATGGTATCCAACTGCAACGAGTATTTCTACCCGAAAAAAAAACAATGTAGAATTTGTCTATACAGCTCCAAAGTGTTCAATATGAAATAAAGAAATCACAAGCCAATCACATGTCCCCTGCCTTGGTGTTATTCCACGCAGCTAATATCTCCTCTGCCATATGCTGTAATTCTGCTGTCAGACCACAAACAAGCACCATCGAACAATAATAACATGTTCTCAAAACCCACATATCTTCATTATTATCTGCTAGTCCACGCCATTCCTCACCTGCAGACCTGATGAGACTTAAATATACAGTATGTTTGCCCAGTATATTGGCTCATAAGTCACCATACATAGCAAGTTCTTTTATGCAATTAACATTTATATTGATGTATAAAATAATATATGGTTTTTACGGTGGCCCTGAGAGCTCAACGCACTGCAACTTAAGGAAACACATGCAAATACACAAAACACAAGCAGACTAAGAAAACATCATCAGTGTGACAACACGTGGCAGCATTTAGAAAACGCACTGCAAATACAGAAGCGCTGCAAGTGACAACATAAACTGTATTTGCATGTGTTTTCTTAAGTTGCTGTGTGTTGAGCTCTCTGGGCCACCGTAGGTTTTATATGAAAAAGTACATTCCCATCTTCTGAAATGTTTGCATATTACACTTGGATTGGACATTTTATTGTCAGATTTCTGTGAATTTGGTCACTAGCAATCTGCAACATACAAACAAACAAACAAACAAACAAAATCATTTTCTTTACTCCCTCTCAGATCTTCACTACATCAAACACATTCCCACCCACACCACCTTGTCCTATAAATTATTAAATCTAATATGGTCAGTGACCAGTAGATGGAGGCATTGCAGCACAAAGTCCGAGGACACACACTCAACCAGCAAAGAAAAAAGATTTTAGAAATGTGGTGAGTTGATAAAAAAAGATACAAGGTCTGTCCATACAACATGAAATTATCCAATTCATAATTCAGCCTTAATAGAACAAAATGCTCACATATTCGTTTAATTCTTCCTCCTGTGCACCTTACATGATTAAACAACAGTGCATAAATATTTTCTGTATATTGGCTGGGCTATGAAAGAGCAACAATTAATTAGAAAACACAAAAATAGCAAATTAAAATTATTCTAAATTAGAAAACTAGCAGAAAAACCCTTTACAGAAATGTTTTATTTTTAGGTATGTTCACTGGAAAGCCACAAATAATTGAACATCTACATAGTTAACATACACTCACTTCAAATGGTTAATACATCCTTTAGATTCTTATGAACAACAATATTACAAAAACTGTATATCTGATATTGTCAACATTATTTATAGGGGGACACATCTTAATAAGCTTTCTTAAGACCACTTCTCAAAACATTTTTTGGGGAGCATTCATTGAGTGTGTACCTTTTTCTTAATACTGTTTATAGCTTTTTGCCATCACACCTCAGAGAATATTGTGATGTGCACACACTTCTTTGTGGCCTTCATTTCTAAAATGGTGCAAATACACAATGTGAAACAACACTTCTTTATACCAAAGCCACAGGTTGTAACAAAAATTTTAAAAAGTTACGGGAAGCTCAAAACACCTGAGCCACCAAACTGAGAATATCTTCATAACCTTGAAGACAAGCAACTATATTGAAGAAAAGGACAATAGAATAAATTATTATTAAGGAAAAATGAAGTAAATACTCAAATATTACACAAAAGATCGAGTCAATATTTCAAGTAAAAACATTCAAGTAAATTGTATGATGTTGAACAATATTTCAATGCACTAATAATGAAGACAAATTTAAAAATAATGGAAACGATTGCTTCAGGAAATATCGAGTAAACGGCTTAACAAAACAATACATGAGGCCAAGAAAGGATCAAAATTGCAAACAAGATTTTTTTACATGAAAATATCAAAGAAGCAGAAATGATCAGAATATAAAACAAGAAAACAACAAAACAACAAAGGCAAACAAACAAGAAAACCTCGCAAAATATGAAACCCGCAGAAGTCATCAAGAATATGAAACATGCAGAAATTCAAATAATAAGAAAAACACATCATAAAGAACCTTTTTAGAAGAGGAAAATAGCAACCAAATTGAAAATAGTGAAATCCCATCATAGCATCATAGCATCACATTATACAGCAGTTACTCATTCAGGCCTGACAAAGGTCCATAAGTACTTTTAGTCCATTTAGTGTTTGCGTTTTTGTTTGTTTGTTACATTTTTGTTGTTTGTTTTAGCGTTATTCTTTGTACCGTGTGGTTCATTCGTGTTCTGCTGCTGTCACATGTGAATTTCCCCCGCTGATAAATAAAGTATTTATCTGTCTATCTGTAACCGAAATATTGTGTTTCTAATAAACTGTCCTGTTAATGTGCAGGAATTCAACCTTTGTTTCCACATGATTGCATTGTTCCTATCTAATGCGCAACTGATGGACAATTAGTTTGACTTCTAAAATGGTCAGATAAACAGATATTTGTGTGTTTATATATATAAAAAAGCACAAACAAAAGGAAAAAACATAGAATTACTATAGAACCTTTCCTTTTTCTCTGTGTGGTAGCTGCTGTTATTGTTTTGGCTCCCTAAGCCGTTTGAGGCTACAGGCTTTCTTGACTAATCTACTTCCTGATTCGTATTGGCTGAGCTATTGAGACAAGAGAGGATCGGAGGTGAGGTGGTCTGTGTGTGTATCCCGGCCTGTTGTCTCAGCTCTCTAAGCTGTTTAGAGCTACTGCTGCCTGCTGGTTCCTGGAAAGACATGCTGATCTTTTGTCTGAGCGTGATTCCCTGGCTTCCGTTCACCGCACAAAGGTAAGTTTGGGACGCACAACAAAACACAAAGCGCCACATCACACGACTGGTGGCGGCTGGGAGGTTCCCTGGTGTTAAAAGAGCCCATCCCATTACCAAAAAAACGGATTACGTGTTCCCTGAGCTCAAAGGCCGAGGTGTCCTGCCAAAGTGTCCTTAAGGAAGATACAGTATCCCTGCTCAATCAGAATAAGTCTCTCAGGATAAGAGCATCAGCTAAATGTGCATGTATATTTACATTTGTGCGTACATTTCACATATGTGTTATATTTTATTTGAATCCACAAATTGAACAACCAATTTTTGCTCCTACTTTAGTCCACCATTTGGGCTAAGTCCACAATGTGAAAGTGTCCCAGTTCTGGTTTTATTTCCTTCCCATGTGAGAAAGGTGTGATGTTAATATGTTTTATGGGGGAAAAAACAACATAGGGGAAATCTCCCATCAACTGACGGGAACTGAGTATTGCATAAGTACTGCGTTGGCGGTTCACAATTACAAGGGATTAAGCATACATTTTCTATTACCTCTGGGAATTTTTCAAAAAACAACAAATGGCTGTAGAGGTTCGTGGAACGTCCCTGAGACCACGAAATCTCCTACCCACATACAAATGAATCAAATATCCTACCTTTTTAAATAAAGGCAGAGAACTGCTGGCCTCCACCCATATGACAACAATGGTGCACTTTTGGAAATGTACAGTAAACATAGGTAGATAAAACAAACAGACTTCAGGGGAGGGTTTAGCTGGTGACCCCAAATCACATTTGATCGGATGCAATATGCGGCAACGACGTCAGTCTCCCACCTGCAAACAAATGAATCAAATTTACTACCTAGAAATGAAAGAATTATCTCTTAAGAACCACATCAAACCTAGCAAAAATAGCATATTAACATACAACACTGTAACTAAAGGAGATTCCTTGGATTGATAAAACTATGGAAGCCCATTTCTGCCAATGTGATGAAAAAAAAAAGATCCCATAAGTCATTATAATGAGAAACTTTCTCAAAATAATGACATAGTTTCTTAAAAATAATGAGAAGCTTTCTCAAAATAATGACTTGGTATCTCAAAATAACGAGAAGCTTTCTCAAAATAATGACTTATCTCAAAATAATGACATAGTATCTCAAAATAATGAGAAGCTTTCTCAAAATAATGACATAGTATCTCTTAGTTTCTCAAATAATAACTTAGTATTTTGAGATACTAAGTCATTATTTTTAGATACTGACTCATTATTTCGAGAAAGTTTCTCATTATAATGACTTACAGGATCTTTTTTTTTATTTATCACATTGGCGGAAACGGGCCTCCATATAAAACATCTGTCCCCACAAGGTAACTTATTAATTACATAAGTAAACCATAGAAAGCAAAAGTAGCTGCTAGCATAGAGTGTTCTTCTATCGATCAGATATCATTCACTTATTCACAGTTCACAACACACTATACAGGGTTTCTATGTAGAGGGCAGCAGCCATTGAAGCTGCTTTTAACTACGCGTTCATGTGCGCATCATGGGTAAAAGATGTATCCCGCGTTCCTTCGGAGAGTCTGTCCTGTGCTGCACATTTAAAACACATGAACGGTTCAGGTGGTATATAGGGATGCAGGGGCGTAGTACGGAATTCTGGGCCCTGTACATAGGCAGTCTCTGAGGCCCCCCGTGATTTTAATATTATAATTACAAACAATTTTCGTGGGCCCCTTTACACCTTTGGACTCTGTAAATTAGTACCCTTTGTCCCCCCGTCCCATGCCCCTGTCAGGATGTGAAGTGACGTCAGCAGCTCTGAACAATGGCAGAAAGTTATGAAGAGAAACTCACAGTGGTTGTCGCCAATGCCACTTTTTCTGCCATGATCTCGTTAACAATAACAGTGTGATCCTGTTAAGTTATGTTCATGTCATGCAAAATTGGAAGTTCTCAATAGAGACGCTGGCCAGGGAAGATTTAGCCTTTATCGTCCAGGTGCACACAAAGTATATGAACAATACCACTTGTCTATACAGATGTTGTAAAAAGCAAGTATATCGTGAGCCTAAATTTACCCTTTCTGCACAATGCATGATGGCAGCATGGGGTACTATTGTGAAAAGTGAATGATTTTGTTGCTGCAATGTGATAGTTGGGTTTTTTGTTCATATTAAGTTAAAAAATGTCAACATCTCATTCTTTAACCAAGATCTTGTTAGCATTCAACAACAGTAGCTCTGATGTGGTTTTGATAGCAAGCCTATGGATAATACTCATGCTGAGCTAATGCTAACAAAGTAATGATGTTTTATTTTGGGTAAAATGACAAGTTGTTCTAATTATACTGTCAAATGCAGTAGTAGACACTAATACAGACAGGAAACACTGACAGCTGAATGTAAGTTGACCAGAATCCAACCTGAAAGTGGGACAGAACTTTACTTCTCCACAAGGCAAGTGTTAGTTTAATGTCAGCCATCATTTTGTAGGGGCAGGCACTTCAGCTTCCAATCCATATCTGATTATAGGACGTCTATAGCATCTGCTCTGGAACATACCCTGAAAAGCGCTCTCGCTTGCTACCTAAATAGGAAACCCTCTAGGATGTGAGAAGGAGGCGGAGCGGAGGCCTGTCGATGGAGTCCTTCTCGAGGACAGATGCTGTTGTTGAGCGTCAACGAGGTTAGGCCTCCCGCTGGGTGACACGGAAACGAGATGCGGTCAGGTGAAACTCTTACGCATCCTCTCTCATTAAGGGAAACCATCTGTGAGTGTGTTTGTGTGTGTGAGGGGTTAGCAGGGGGATTCCAGGGATTTCGGACACACTTGCTGACGAAGATGCTAATAGCTGCTCTAATAGTTGAAAAGCCGCGTACATCAGATCTGCGCAGTGGACTCCGAGCCTTGGCCCCCGTCACGCACATAAACACATATGTACTCAAACACCAACACACACTGGGTGTTGTTTTGAAACTCTAGCACCAGTCTACATCCCCAGTGGGCCCACTGGTTCGTCCATCAGTAATGTAACTCTAGCGGGTCACATGCTGGTGTTGAAATGCCCCCTGCTTGGTCCACTGGCCCGGCCCTCATCATCCACACACACTCACACAAACATTTCATCATATCTCTGCATACCTCCAGGCCTCACTGTGGAGGTCAGTCAGCGGGGGAGCAGTAGCCGCTCTCCTCCCAGGCTGCAGAGGGATTCACTGGGTAAAAACATCCAGGGCTTCATCTGTGGGATTAAAGGCCATGTTAGAGGTCACAGTTTCAGTCCCTGCAACAGCCAAACCTGCTCCATCAACTCCTGAACCTTTTGCTGCATACACTGAATGTTATGAATGAGTGTATGTCAGCCAGTATAATTAGGTGATGTAACTCACCCTCTGGTGGCCATATTGGGGGACCTAAGCTGCGTATGTGTGCAGAGCCATAGCTACCAATGAAGACACTGAGGTCTCCAGTATGTGTTCTAGTTTTTAGCTGGTCTGCAATTAAAAGTTATACAATAGTGGATTTTTTTAAAGCCCATGCACACCTACGCAGGTGTTTTAGGCTGATTAGATCTCTGCTCAGGTAGAAGAAGAGCAGAGTTAAGCTGGGACTTACTGTCACTGAATTTAATATAAAAGTGAAAAACTCCCACACACTGTCTCGCTTACTGTTGGTTCATTTTTTACTCATTTCATACAACGTTTCAGCCCAAAGGACCTTCATTGGCCATATGTACCTGTCGCAAATACAACCAAACTTAATGTACAGAACTAGTATGAATAATGAAGGTGTGAGATGTATTTCCACAGTTACAACACAACTAGTATTAAGGTCCAGTCACACCAGAAAGTTAATGAAATATGTGGTTATAGATGTATCACCAGTGATGGAAGAAGTATTCAGATCCTCTACTTAAGTAAAAGTACTACTACCACACTGAAAACACTTTACTTCAAGTAAGCGTCCTGCATTCAAAACCTTGCTTAAGTAAAAGTGTGTCAGCAACATTTACTTAAAGTATCAAAAGTAAAAGTACTCATAGTGCAGTAATTGCAGGTGTGTTTTTGGACCTCACAGGACAAAACGGTACCGCTCGTTGTTTTCAAACCTAATGACTAACAAACAGGCAATCTGCAATTCCACCTGGGGGGACTACCCCAAAACAATGGTCCACAATTCAGGTAGAGTAGATTTTATATTTATAAACGTTAGCGGTACCCACCAGTCCAGGAGAAAGAGAGCCACATCACTTTTTTTCCCTCGCTGACGGTCGCTTTGTTGTTTTTTTTGACTGTTTGCCTTCATCTGAATGTTGAATTTGTTTCTTTTTCTTTGGATTTGCACTTGTTTTAGAAGTTTCATCGTCTGTAGTCATCAATTTTTCCTTTGTTTGTTCGGCCATAATAACAGAGATCGGAAAAATCAGTACACACACAAGTGAGTTGAAGAGTGAGTCTGTTGTGTTAGCTCCGCCTACCCTCTCTGGCGGACCAACCACCGCTGGGTGATGGAAAACGCGTCGCTAATTGTCCGCTGCTTATGATTTTTCCCAGGAATGTCTCCACAGACACTCAGTTTGTAACACTGCAAATGCAAGGGCTTTCATCAGTGGGCCGCAGGCTTAATCACCATCGCGTTGCATCATTTGGCGATACATAGTGACTTAACAGACATTTATTTAAATGAAAATCTTCTACATTATTACTTTAAATAGAAGTGGATGGTGAAACACAGCTAATAAGCTAGCTTCCTCCATTGTGTAGCTACTCTTCGGCTCTCTGTTTCGTTGAAGATTAGCACCGTCATGACGGAGTGCTGTTGGTCAACTGATGAATGTAAGTCCAACGTTCACTCTCCCTTTAGCTCTTTTTTGTGTCAACTTCTTTCTCCGTTAGCAACCAAGCTAACTAGCTTGCTAACGAAAGCTCACTAGCTCTGATTGATTTTTTCCCCCACTTCAGTAAGTTTTTATAAAATGAAATGATGTACAGTCCTGAGAACAAATGGCAGAGTAAACAACACAAAACAGAGAAAATAGAAGCTATGACTGTGTTTTAGGCTGGCTAACATGTTAGCGTAGCCATACACAGTGGTATTACATTTAATCAAGTACTGTACTTTAGTACAATTTTAAAGTACTTTTCCTTTACTTGAGTATTTCAGTTCTATGCTACTCAACACCTGTACTTTGCTACATTTGAGAGGGAAATATTGTACTTTTTATATTTATCTGACAGCTGGAGTTACTACTACAAATTAAGATCTTACAAACAAAACAATTTTTAAAATATGATACTATGCTATAGATTAAACTATTCAACAGTACATAAAGTAGTTAAAATATATACTCCACCTCCACCAGCCAATATTCCAGTAATATGATAATAATTATAACCCTCTGAAAGGGACCATTCTGCCCAACAAGTACTTTTACTTTAACACTTCAAGTACATTTTGCTGTTAATACTGTTCTGTTACTAAAGTGAAATCTTGAATGTCTTTTTTTTGTAACAAAGTATTTTTACAGAGCAGTATTGCTACTTTTACTTTATCAAAAGATATCTTCCACTATCTTCCACAACTCCTGAGAAACATATTTGACTCTTTAGCTGCTAAATCCTCCACTTCGTTCACCAGCTAGTAGCTAACTTTGTCTGTCTTCTGATAGGTGCTGGGCAGGTTGCATGCAGTGGTTTTAATATCCCAGACACATGACAAATAGCTGCTTCGACATGTCATTTTTCGTAACGCAAATATTTTAGGTTTACTGTAACATCTGTTGTACGTTATCTCGGTGGTATGGCTTTTGGGTTTATTCTGCAAGCTGTTCTGATAAAGTGTGTCGCCTAAAATGAAAATGTAAATTTATGAGAAAGGATTGGTATCTTGGAAAACACTCTTGCTGGCGTATTTGGGAGCCCAGATGCCGTCAGAGAAAGTTCCTGAATGGCTATCTCAGTGCAATCACAGGGCAGTTGTGCAAAGAGTGTAATATATCAAGGTTGGAGCCAAACGGGCTTTCAAAGCAAAGAAATACATTTTTACTAAAATGACAGATATGAGATCAGATGTGGCATTTCAAACTAACAGCTTTGATTAAGACCCCTGAGTCAGACCACCATTTGACCTTTCTGTCTGCTCAGCAGTGAGGCCAAAAAGCCTGCTGTTTCTCCAAAGTTATATTAGTCAGAGATAATCACATTAGATGATATGATTGCCGATAACTTCTGTGGTCAGTATCGTGAACCCTGACGCTGAACCTCAGCCCTTCATTAGGGGAATTCCCAGCACAATTGCCACATTTAAGTTGTTATTTTGCACAGAGTGTAATTCACCCTGGTTTGGCAGCATGTCCTTAAATAACATAACCAGACCCTGAAGTCAGTCTGAAACTTGAGGAAACCTTTGAGAGGCAAGTGAGGGTCAGGAACAATCTTGACACCCTGGTGACTCTAAAACATGGTTCATTTCAGCAAAGACGCTCCTAAAATGAAGAGTAATAAAAGCAGAATCTTATTTATAACCACTGAATCTGCCTTTTTTCCTCATTGAATAAAGCAGGTGTGGCTTCTTGTATTGACTTCAACTGATGACAGTCTGTTGTAGTTTTATCGCTCTTCAACTGTTGTTGTAACTGAATCTGGAAGTGATTTTATGGTGATGTTAGCGTGAATCCAAACAAAACCAAAATGCTTTTATGGAACAATGAACTTTTGCCAGGAATAGACGCCCTCAAGATAAAGGAAAACATCATAAGATATGTTTTACAGACGATTGATGGACAATTGCTATTTGAAATTTGATTTAATTTGATACTGCAGAGAGAAAATCTGTCATGTGAGTCAAGGTAAAATGTCTTTACAAGACTTGCTTGGAACCACGGTGCTTAAATCTAACTGGGTTAAACCCTCCCTTTAAAATTTCCAATGTTTCAACACCAAATTGGCTCCTTGTCAGGTAAAGAAGAATCAAAGATGTCTCCCTTTCCTTGTCTGATTCCTCTGTACCTGACGAAGAGCCAGTTTGGTGTTGAAAGAGCGTACTTTTCAAGCGAGTAGTGAACAGTCTTTGGTAGGCAGAAATCAGTATGTTTTGCACACTGGTTGTTTACATGCAATTTAACCAGATAAAAACAATGCAACTAATTCAGATTTCTTCTCTAGTCCTAGCCCTTTTCACTTGGCCCTGTCTCCCAACATTAACAGTTTAGTTTTAGTTTAGTTATTAATTTCAGTCCAATGTTTCAGTTTATTCAATAAATCAATCAGGTTATATAAATTAAATAACACAAGCTTGTTTAATTTGTTTGTTTTATTGTTGCTTCATAGGATTATGATCTGTTGAAAGGGCTCCACCCTATTGTGTGTGCAATGTTGTTTGTACTATTATTATTTTTTCTGTTTTCTATGAAAATTGGGTACACTGATGTATCTGTAATTGAAACTGTGACGTCAGCAGTAGCTGATAAATCTTACATTGATGTTTTGTTAATTATTTTGTTGTATTATTTAGATGCTTTAGCTCACCCTATATTTACCTGGCCAGGTAGGTCCCAGTTAGTTGAGACTGAGAAGGTAAAATCACTTCAGCTTAATTTAGTTTTGTTTAATTTCCTGGGGTCTGTTTTTGCCTCAGTTTCAGTAATCTCTTTGTCAATAAATGCCTTCTTTTTTGCACTTGTCCTGCTTATCGACCTGCTTCTTCAACATCCCCCTTAAATATTTTCCAAACAACCAAACAACATCACCTGCCCTTTATTTGGGGTGGCAGCGTGACAGTCCTTAATCATCTAAAAGTCATTTCAAATCGTAGAAAGCCTATATGCATGTTTAAGAAGCATTAAACAGGACTAATGTAAAAAAAACAAAAAACATTGTATTTCAGATAAAGGAGGGAATTTAGGGAACAGTTGTCGTGAGGAATATACTATGCTTTCTAAGTTTGAAAAATATTAAATATATTAAAATGATCAGAATGGTAGTGTAGGGATACTTAAATATTTTGTCTGACATGCCTTTTTGACATGAAATAGGTTGTGTATTGTAAAAAAAAGCGTGCTGTTTATTTATTGACTTACAAGTATTTACCAGAAAAACAAAGCTGGACACCAGCCTGCTGCCTGTGGTGGATCAGGACTCTCCTCTCAGCTGACCGCCTCTCATGGCCAAAATGAACTTTGGATTGTTTTGACTGTTGGACTTTGAGATGCCGGGCCCGGTCACCTGAGCTGGATAAACACTGTGTGTCGTCGGCCGAAAACCATTAATCTGCAAATTAATCTCAGGAATGAGGAAATAAGTGCTTGTTTTCTCGTTGACACCCATCTTTTTAACAGGTTTCAAAGGCCAGAGGGTCACGACAACCCAGTAAAACACATAAATGATTATCAGTTCAGTCGAGGAAAACAACAAAGCTGCAGTCATGTGGTTCCATGACAACACAAGTGCGTGTACTCTCGCATTCATTCATAATGCAATCAGGATTTTATTTGAAGGGTAATTTGGTTTATATGACTGGGTAATCTGTACCAATCTGTACCAATAAAAGTGAGAGATCAGAGTTTATAACAGGGCACTAAAACAATCACATCACAAACAAAGCTGCACACAATATAGATAAAGATTATGTGATGTATGAAATAGGTCATGCCTTTTTTTTGGATCACTTGCTTACATAACCTAATGTGAATATTGACTCTTGCTGGAAAGCCGGAAATTAAATTTGGTGAAATACACAGAAGGTGTATTTGCTTGCTCACTTGTTGGTATTTTGAGACAAAAAAAAAAGACTGAAAGGTCCACAGATAAATATAGTACATACCTGAGAAGAATCAACTATTATAGCACAGATAATGCAACCACAAAGCACGTAAGACTTTTCTTTAAACAGGCAATTAGCCTAGCTTTACCCCTGGTTCTAGCCCTGATGCTACAGGCAGCAATAAACCTGGCCTAGCAATTAGCCTACGCAACAACAGGCAATTAGCTTAGCTTAGCACACAGACTGGAAGCAAGGGGAAACCAAAAAGCCACCTACTGCTAGTGGATGGATGAAGTGTTTATCAAGAAATAGTCGCGCAACTCTCTCTAAAAATCGCAAATTCTCGTTTTTACGTTATTGTTGTACAGATTAAACAAGCAACTTGTGTTAGCAAGTTAGCTTTGGAGGTGTGTATTTCTGAACTTTGGAGAGAACTAGGCCAGCTTTTCCCCGTTTCCAGTCTTTGTGCTAAGCTAATCATTTGGCTATCAATCAATCAAACTCTCAAAAAGTAAGAAAAGAGGCCTTTTCAAAAATGTCAAACTTTTCCTTTAAATGTACCAACTGTGCTGCCTAACATCAGTACAGCAGTTACTGACATGCTAACGTATATGTAACATGTTAGCATGTTAATGTTAGCATTCGGTTCGAACCACAGTTGAGCCAAAGTACACTTTAGATTAATGTAAAAAGTTTGTAGATCTGAGTCCAAGATTTCCTAAAACAGATAAAACCTTTTTGTTTTAATTAACAACATGACATAAAGCTTCTCCATGTTTTTATCCATAAAATAAATTTGTTCTTCGAGCCTTACAGCCTCACAGGGACACGAGAGAGGCCGAGTAGTGGGCCAACAAATGTAAGCATTGAAGGTGGCAGTGCCAAAGGAAAGACATCAGGGTTTTGCTCATTGCAATCTTCCAGTTTGCACAGAGCCCCCCTGGGGTCAGCTGAGAAAAAAGAAAGAGCCATGTGTAAATCTACTCTCGATTTACTAAACCGTGCTTTTGGATTCATAATTCGTGCCCACGGATTTGTAAACCGTGCCCACGGTTTCGCAATCTGTGCCCACAGATTTGTAAACTGTGCAGACGGATTTGTAAACACCATTTCTTTCTTCAGAGAACAAGGAATTTAAATTTAAAAATACATTTAAAACACAACATAGCATTAAATCTACCATTAAATCTAGATAAATTAGACTTACTTGGCGGATGCAGTCGCCATCGAAATGCTCCATTCCTTGTCCTCTGAAGAAACAAGTCATGTTTACAAATCCGTGGGCACGGATTATGAATCCGAGAGCACGGATTATGAATCCGCACGGCTTTGTAAACCGAGAGTACAGATTTACACATGGCTCTTTTTTCAGGTGACCCCAGGGGGGCTCCGTAAATTAGAGATTTTATGTGCAAAATTGGCCTGAAAGTGGCACAATCGTGTCAAATATGGGGAGCCTGAAATTAGGCCTCATTGTGTTGTTGTGCAGGAGAGGTCAGGAGGTTATTAAAGGTATTATGATTCATATGGGGAGCACAAATATCCAAAGCAAGTTTCATGGCAACTGAGCAAAGTGTTGGACGGACCTACTTACTGACGTCACCACCATGAGTGCACGTTTTTGACATAATCAGCAGGGTTTTGAAAGGATTTTATCTGACTAAGAGTTATCAGGGACATTTCTCAACCTGTAGGAGAATCACAAGGTCCTCCAGTGTCAGTAAACGCATTAAAAAACAAAAATAGAAACTGAAGTTACATGTTTTCTGCTGATGTTTTTCTTTTTCTTCTAAACTGTTTTTGCCTCAATCAAAGTGTGTCTGTCGAACATTCGGTCACTGAGTCAAAACACATTTGCCTGAGAGTCGGTCACAGGCATTAAAAGATGAACATTTCTGGTACATTTACACCAGATTTGTTGTCTTCAATGACAAGACTCTCATGATTAGTTGATGGGAAGTCTTGTTCATGTTAAAAAACAAGATACTCTGAAGATTTCCATGATGATGACCACCCAGTGGTGGAACATTTACTCAAGTACTGTACAAGTACAAATTCGAGGTACTTGTACTTGAGTCTTTTCTTTTCATGCCACTTATACTTCCCCTCTCCTACATTTTAGTGGGAAATATTGTACTTTTTACTCCACTGGTTACCTGACAGCTTTAGTTACTTTACAAATTAAGATTTTTGCACACAAAACATATTAAGTAATTATAAAATATGATGTTTTGTTATAAATTAGACTACCGTACGGTTTATACAAGTACAGATGAAATGATTAGTTGATTAATTGGCAACGATTTTGATAATTGTTTCAGTCATTTTTCATGCAAAAACATTTAATGGTCCTAGCCTAACAAATGTGAGGATTTGCTGCTTTTCCTTTTAATTATTTCAAATTATAATTAATAATTTAGAATTTTATGATTGGTTGGACAAAACAAACACTGTGAAGGTGTCACTTTGGGCTCCGGGTAATTGTGACAGCATTTCTCACTATTTTCAGATAAGTCTGATAAAAAAGTAGTTCAAAATGAGCTTCACCTCAACCAACTCCAAGAGTACAATCAACATTCATGCATGAGTAATAATAATCTATAATGAGAGAATAGTAGTAAGAGTCACAGGGGATATTTTTCTGCATTGAGTACTTTTACTTTTAATACTTTAAATACATTTCCCTGATTATACTCACATACTTTTACTTAACTAACATTTTAAATGCAGGAGTTTTACTTGTAACTGAGTATTTTCACAGTGTGGTATTGGTACTTTTACTTAAAGATCTGAATACTTCCTCCACCACTGGACACGTCACACACACACACAAAAAAGACAGCCGAGACCACAGCGGTTACATGAACACATTTTTATTGCAATAGCTCTATCGAAAGCAAAAAAGTTTTGATAAATATAAACACTATGCCGATGCTCAAATCGCCTCTGAGTACCCCTCCTACCCCCCTTTCCCTCCACGAGGAAAAAAAAGAGAGAAAGAAAGAGAGAAGGAAAGAAAACAAAAAAAGGGGGGGCACCTGCTGAGGCGCCGATCATAACATGAAAAAAGCGACAACTTGAGTTTTCCTTATTTACAGAAGGAGGATTTCCATTTCCACCACAGTTTTCTCTTTTTTTAAACTCTTTTTTTCTTCTTTTTCGTATATAGGACGTACGTCGCTGAAAAATAATGCACATACGAAGGATACACACCTCCACAGTATTTTTTTTAACTCTTTCTCTTTCCTGTAAAGCTAATAAACAACAGCATTCAACTCGGAAACTAAGAACACAGGTAGCAGGGTAGAGTGGGATTTGCTTTTTTTCCCCCGTCTGCCGAAAACCTCCGAAGTTTCGGAAAAATTTTGGGGGGAAAAAACGGACCCGCGCCTGATAGCTGGGCAATGAACATCATCGTCATCGTTATGGTTGCCATCGACAGCATTTCCAACTGTTAACTGTACTACACAGCAGCAAATAAACTGTAATATAGTTACAAAAAAATAAACATTAGGCAGAGGTTGTAACCCATTTCTTTATACAAATAACTGCAAAATGCCTATGTACTCTTAAAAAAAAATACTACCCTTGTATCGCTTTGTTTTCAGAGAAACAAGGTCGCCCCGATACAACAAAACAACCAAAAATAAGATGATTATTTTCCCTCTGTAAACTAGAATACAAAATAAACCAAAATATTAGAGGAAAAAGGAAACAAAAGTTTGCATAATGATGCAGTACCCTAAGTCTTCTCTGCGAGGATTATATATATTTATATATATATATATATGTATATATATATATATTACGTAGGTCTCATTTCTTTCTCATTTCTCCACCCTTAACAAGAAAAATTCATAACAGCTGATTTTCAACATCAGAATCGGTAACATTGAGGACAGTTTTGAGGTTGAATTGTTGCCAAAATAAACACAGATTCTGTGTAAATTAATTCAGTCATGACAAAGGATTAAACGGGGTAAAAATTCAACATGAAGGCAATCAGACATGAACGACATTTATCCATTTTTGAATAATGCTTCAAATAAATTAAGGGGGATTCTTCCAAAACCCCCCAAAATCTAGCTCTACCATTTTTGTCATAGCGTTAAAAACTCAAAAGCAACACGTCGCTGTAGCATAGTAAGTACACAAAACATTATCCAAACATAAGAAACAAAAATGTTCTCGTTTGTCTCGGGCCACTGCAGCCGAAATATTCTTATATTCAATTCTTTGTTCGTTCGACGGGGACGAGGGGGCAAATGAAAATATTTCAAATTGTTCATAATGTACATATAAGACACATCACAGGCTTAAAATCTTTAAACAGCATTTTGTGGATTTTCATTTTTAAGTCAGACCATATAAAAATGGATCTGCTGAGAGGGAAGGTTAGCTCAATTATCCCGACCCTCCAGAGGGCGATAAGGGGGTAAAAGGGGGTTTCTCCTGTTCAAAATCTGTATTTCTGTACCGTTAGCATTAACCTCAACATTTTGAGCCACACAGACAGGAAAAATAGCTTTCTTTATCTGTATTTTTCTCCATTTTTGGCTCCGTCTTCACTGGAATTTGAAAAAAGGGAGATGGGATGGAGGGAAAGGGTGGGGATATTTGGAAATTTGCTTTAAGTGGAGCATCATTTTGTCTTGGGCTAGGATATGAAACGTTTTGGTGACGTTGAAATGAAATACCTGTCACACTCTTATTTGCTTTGATGCAGTAAACTCCACATATCTGGTAATTCAGGCAAAGATTGATTATTCCTTTCAGTCAATTATGAAGCTCACTATTTTCAGCTTCTTAAAATGTAAGGATTTGCTGGTTTTCACGGTTTTATATAATTGTAAATTTAATATCTTTGGGTTTTAGATTGTCAGACAAAACAAGACATTTGAAAACATCACATTAGGCTCTTGGAAATTTTGATTCACAGTTTTCTGGCACTGTTTTAGACAGCGATTAATCGATTTAATTAATTTATTAAAATAAAATAAAAGTACAATAATGACAATAATCTTGGATGCAGCCCTATCTTTAACCATGTCAATGTAACATGTAAATGGAGACGTGGCACTGAAATTGTCTTGTGGAAAGCTTTGTTTGGTGCACATGCTACGACTTTAGCATACAACTTGAACAAATAACACATCAAGAGTTATCCTAAAAGTGAGAAATAGAAGAGAAGAAGAAAATAATTAAAGGTATAATGAGTAGGATTTTCCTAAAAAACAATGTATGGACTCCTACAGAAATAACCCCTCTCAATCATCACTTATGACCCACTAGAAGTGTGTGGTGGTGTCTGTATCTGCAGAGACCCTGCCTGTATCTTCTTATTTTGCTGTGTTCGGGACATTTCTGGGCGTCAAACTTTGGGCAGTGGTGTGTCGCCCCCAGCCAATAACAGCACGCAGGGTGTGAGGGGCGGGACTCTTAAAAACGTAGCGGCCAATTGCACGTGGGACCACCAGAAGTGTGTGTGTGCTTTGAGCTGGGGAGGAGGGGCCAACTCTGAATGTTGTGTTTACAAACAGCAACCAACAAATCCTACTCGCTATACCTTTAAGTTTCAGCAGTAGAAAATCACTTTCAACGAGACCAAGTGAAACTTATGGAGCCTATAAAGTCCCGAAATATTTTTTTTTTTAAATCTGTACGCACAAAATAACATTGTGCAAAGAAAATAAAAACAGAGCACAAGATATTAAAACAAAAATCAATTTCAGAACCTCAGGGACTCTCTTACTTTGGATTTCTGCAGCTTGTATCTTCAGAGTTTGGAAAGTTGTTTTCTAGTTGTCACACTTTAGTTACTGTACAAGATGCTAGACTGTGTATGACCCTAGCATGTGCACCACACAGTTATCTAGCAGAGACATCTATAACTTTTGTACCAATTTTCCAACAAGTCAGACTTCCAACAAGTTTACAGGGAGGTGAAAATTTGTTTCAGTGAACACAGAGTACCAGATGTGCAGAGTTTCACTGCATCTGTGCAGTTCGGAGAGCATCAAGTAAGCTGTCAATCACAGCCAACTGACCTTCACTGCAGTCAGTCAAACTTCTGGCGGCGATGCAAACCCCCGCCATTGCTGCTCTCTAAAACCCGCCATTAACAATTATTTAAAGATACCTCAGCGTCCCTGCTGTGCGGGCGACAATGATGCATCCCACACAAAAGCGCAGTGAGAGTGACAGGCCTTCATCTGTCCAAACAAATTAAAAACAACAAAAAAAGAGTGGGCTGATAATAAAAAAAGAAGATAGCATTAGATGAGTGAATACTGAACAAAAACAAATTGCAATGCTGTGGGCTACGTTAGCTGTCAGTCTTTGTGTTTGAGCACATTTCTTTCCATGAAAACAGTGGGTAATAGTCATGGGAGAGTAGCGCGAGTAGAAATGCTAAATATGGGCGTATCAGTCTGTTAAAGAGCGAGAGAGAGAGAGAGAGAAGGGGGGGGGCGAGCTCTGGCTCAGACTGTGATTGATGTGGGTGTTCACTGCCTGTCCAAACGTGTGTGTGCATATATGTGTGTGTGAGGTTGTAACAGGGCAAGTATGACCAGTGCGCCGCACCTGGGGCTGGAGCTCGGGTTACTGGAAACCTCTTTACGTCACCCAGAGCCAATGACGAACACCCCAGCATGCATATGTGTGTGTGTGAAATATCATGGGCGTCATTAAGAGCCGCTGACAAAGAGCCGAAAGGGGGGCGCACAGGAGTTACCCTCGCCTAAATAGGGCTGCATGACTACTATGTGTGTGCGTCATGAGAGCAGGGACATGACCACATGACCGCGACATGTGTCTTCATGACGTACGTGCGTGTGTGCGTGTGTGTCGTACAGTAAACGGTTCACTTGTAGAGATTTCATGTGTGTGCATTAGGTCTTGTGTTTGCATCCCAGTGTCGACGTCTTGTACTTTGTGCTTTTACCTTTCACAGCGTTGTGTGTGTGTGTGTGTGTGTGTGTGCCCCCACTCTCCCTCGCTAACCTGAACTGTGCTACGGACCGTATGAGGTAAAACTGAAAATGTAAAAACACATGCTTCGGTTTTTCTATACAGTTCTTCACACGGAGAACTGGATAAGAAAACCGAGCAGCAGGGCGGTAAAACAACTTTTTCCATCCACCGGCCATAGCAGCTGAGTTTCCAAAACCTCTACAAGCTACTTTCATTACTTCCTGATGTTTTGTTTTGAAAGGAATAGTTCGACATTTTGGGAAAGATGCTTATTTGCCAGGCGTTTGATGAGAAGATCGATACCACTCTCATATTAGACCATTCAATATGTAGCTTTGCTTAGCATAAAGACTTGAAACAGGGGGAAACAGCTAGCCTAGCTCTAGCTGAAGGTAACAAAGCCCACTAATTAATATGTTATATCTTGTTTCTTTAACCTGTACAAAAACACAAGTGTAAAAACGACAATTCGCCAAGACTTCAGGAAATAATCCCGCACATAACCCCCCATGAAACGGTGAATACCATTTTTACACTTGGGTATTTGTATGGATTTAACAAATGAGATATGACGTATTAATTGGTGAGCTTTGAAGGTGCGCTTTGGACAGAGTCAGGCTAGCTGTTTCCCCCTGCTTTCAGTCTTTACGCTAAGCTAAGCTAACCAGCTGCAGCTTCATATTTAAACGTACAGACATGAGAGTGGTATCAATCTTCTCATCTAACTCTTGGCAAAATAGCGCACGTCCCAAAATGTCTATCTATCCCTTCAAACACCTCAGTTCGATTCAGTTATCTGAAAGATGGCTTGGAGAGGAAACTTAAGACGAATAAAACTTTCCAGCATTTGATTGGTGGCCGGCGTTCTTTCCCCGCCCTGCTGAGTACCAACTCCGTAATGAAAGCAAACAAAGAAATGTACTGGAATATTTGTACCTATTGCAACAAATAAATATAGTATGTGCTACAGAATATGAAGAGAGTAATGCTTTAAGGTGATAAACCCATACTGGCTCAGTGTTTCCCAATGTATTTGGAACTGGCCCGCTGAGGCAATGGGTGCTATAGTTTCGCTGAGGTGCGAATGCAACGTAAAATGGTAATCCAAAAGGGTGCCGGTACTGTGCCGTACCTAACTCTGATAAATATGGGAACAAGCACGGTACTTGTGCAATGCCTCTTGTCGACTCTGAGGCTGAAATGGATCCAGCCACGAGCTCGTACCATTTAAGGGGTAATCAGTTCAAAAAAATATACATTTTCTACTACAACTTTGTCCACAATGTAATAACTGTACGGTACCGTATTGAGGATGGATTATGCATGGGGTAAAAAAATATAATAAAAAGATAAAATTATTATTTTAAGTTCAACATAAAAGTCTGTACCATAATGCCTTTTCTTAGTATTCAAGCCTCCCTTTTTTAATACCGTATGGAGAAACAGAACCACCTGATAATAAGACTATCTAGGGTTCTGTTGACGCCCCCCCTCAAAGTTCACGGACCGCTGTCTGTTGAATAAGTCTGTTGAACATGAGGGGAAGAAAGCAGCATACACTGGCAGCATCGATTGTGAGAGGGGGGGAATTATTAAAACAAAAAAACAGGACAAGATATGCATATAAAACACAAAAAAATAAAAGATGAAATACACTTAAAAATAAAAAAAAACTGCAAGCGTTGTTTTTGTCATCTGTTGTGATGTTGTTGTTGTTGTTTTCTGCATCCAGAAGGGAGCGGCTTCTCTGTCTGGGTGAAGAGGTCAGAGGTCGCCAGCAGGGGGAGGCCAAAGGTCACAGGCAGAGTCAAGTGCCCCGAGCAGAGAGATGAGGAGGAGGAGGGTGGGGAACCTCTATCGTCCCATCGCTCAGTCTGAAGGAAAAAATTAGAGAAGACATCGTGAGTAAGAAATCCATCTTGAAAAGTGCAAACATGAACGCATACAATAAACATCAGGTTGTCATTGAGCCGATGTGTGATGTTTAATGCAGATACTGATATTTGATAATGTAAAAAAACAAACAAACGACAATATAATTACTCACATTAAATGTTTTATAGATAAACTGTAAATAAGTACAACAAGAATCAGCTCAACAATTATGGTACATTTATTGAATAACTCCACTACACCTGTCCTGCCTGAGTACAGGCGTGCAAAGGTCAATAATCTCTCAGATTTGGTTATAAACTTGTTGTGACACATAAATGAACTGAAACTTATACTTAACAGTTGAACAATAATAAAGTTTGCTATCAAAGATGCAAGCAGCAGTAACTAGTATATTTTGAGCATATTAGTTATGTTAGTTTCAGTAATTAAAAACAATAAATTACAACAAAGAAAACTAACAATAATAATAATAATAATAATAAAAGCCCAAATACAAAAAACCCCAAAATAAATTATAAAAAATGCCAAAAATACATTACATGCAGCTATGCAGGGAATGTGGAAACATATGATAAAAAGGATCATCGCTTTGTCACTTGAACAACAAACACATGACTGATATATTCGGTCATATTTTCTTAATTCAGAGCTGTGAAACATCTAAATGCTTTACTAATTTTAGTACAGACCTTGCTGGTGACATGACACGGAGAAAAACGTTGAACAAAGGTGAATTATACTAAAAGATTGTGAAGTTAACAAAAAGAAAAGCCGATATATCTGGGACATCATCTGCTAAATGTTTTAAACTTTAAGAGGTCAGTTATTAACTCTTTTCTTAACACAAAGTTCTCTGGTAACACAAGTAAAGCTCAAATGACAGAAAAACTCATCGGCAGCTGTTTTCGTTGAATTCATGTAGCAAAAATGCTAAATATTCAATAGTTTTAGCTTCTAAACTGGTGATTATGTGCTTGTAACGTCAGTATCTTTGGCTTTGGGACTTTTGATCGGATAAAAAAAGTGATTTTAAGAAGAAGTCACTCTGTCACCATAAGTAATCATAAGATGCAGCCATAAAAATAAGAACTATTCACAAAAGTTGTTTTCTATTTGCCTGATGTGGCCTCCCACCACACACACACACACACACAAAGAAACTGAAGTCTGAACCCTCAAACAAATGTCCTCACTCCAAAGGTCTAAAACTCAAATTGGTTCTCACAAAGATAGCTGTACAAGTACACGCACACAGACACAAAGAAACTGGAATGTGGCTGCTTCACTGACAGTGGTTTTGGACGGACAATATTAGTTGTTTTTGGACATTTTGAAGCCAAGTGGTGCTGACTAATTTTGACTGGAATCTGTCTGGCTTTGGACTCGGCCTTCCAAACACCAGCGAACCAGTGAAATCCTCGCTTCTCCCAATTTGGGGGGGGATTTTCTGAGGGGTTACGTGGTCCTGCATGGGCCGGGGGAAATGTATAATGCAGAGAGACAAAACCTTTTCAAAGCCCACTGTGTAATTTACAAAAAATATATAAAAGAGGGTTTTTAAAATCTGTACATGTTGACATTTTAGAGGTGCAAGTTTTTCCCACCTGACAGCAGTGTCTGGGTCAGCTCAGGGCTGGAAATGACCAACAAACACGCTGGTAAACTACACTAATGTACAAAAAAAACATTTCATTATTAGGTTCATTATAGGTTATTTAACACAGCAGTAATATTAAAGCCTGTGATTATGGAAACAAGCCACATATTCCCTTGCAAGCTTATAATCACATTTTTGGCTTTTTTGAACAGTTACTGAGGCGTGTTCACTGTCTTTTCAAAGAAGCAGCAGAGGCTCAAACTACTCTCTGTATAAAAAAATCTGTTTGTCTGGTAAATAAGTGAGCGTGGCCGGTGAACTTTGGATCCAGCTCGCTGCCAGCAGACACACACATAAAGTTTGTTTCCTGCCCTGCTATCATGGCCGGGCCCCGGCTGTCAGGTCGGCTGTTGTGGTGCGGCCCAGCGGCCCCGAGTGACCCTGGCGATGGCCGCCGTCCAGCTGGGTTATTCCACTGAGAGCAAGGCTTTGTCTGACACAACAATGTGAGCAGCACGCCACAATACAGATGCTTTGACAGGGGGCACTGCTGGAATGCTGCTCCTCTGTTTGTTAGCCACGGGGATGGAGGGACGGATGAACGGATGGACTGATAGAAAGACAGGAGTACACGGTACACAGACTCAGCACAGCCTAAACACAATCTGGGCCAACCAAATCACAGCCAAACACAAGGAAAAGTACTTCAACCACTGGACAAATACTACAAAACACTCCATGCTACGTTATCAGAAACATTAACTAGATACAGACTGAGTGACCACAACTGGGGGACACAGACAAACCTGGCAACCCAAAACATTCAGGAAGAGCAACACTTCCTGTTAGTGCGTTCCTATGAAGAACCAAAATAAAACTCAAATACCAAGAGCTCGACACACTCAGACCAAAACAAAATTTTTACTTAAAACATCGCAAAATATGTCAACGCCAGAGAGAAAACCAGTGGAACTGAACTTTCAGTCTTTTATTTATTATTTAATGATTTGTTTGCTGCAAATTGTTTCTCTTTCATAATAGTATATTATGTACAGTAATTTAGTTGTACTTAATATATATAGTGTTTATAATGTTGGGATGTACATAGAATAGACACTAACTTGTCAAAAGTGTTTACATTAAATATTTCCTTTGGTGAATCACTTGAAGCGTTTTATTGTGAAGCAGCTACAGGAAATGCACTGTATTTAGCACCCAGGATACACAACAAGATATGTACCTTCTTAGCAGTTTCTTCAGCAAATCAGTTTTAAATATTGCTGGAAGGATACAAGAAGAAAGTATAACAGATATAATAACCAATCAATCGCCCTGGTCCTTATAGACAAAATGAGCTATAGTGCTTGCTTGTAACCCGTCCTTGTGTGTTATTATGGCCAAATGACGTGTGAGCATCAATTCTGCGTAACGGGGGGATAGTCGCCTGTTATGTTTTGGTTATGATGCTTTTGGAGGAGTTGACCCTTGACCCCTGTTGAGTCAGAGAGATGGTTTGATTTGAGTAAAACCTGAGTAAAAGTTACTTTGAGTTCATCTCTGTTGTTTTTATCAATTGTCGCCTGTTTTATTTATCAACTATGAGGCTGTTGTGAGCTGTCAGGTTCACCAAAAACCTCACAGATTAGTTGTGTTACTGTTCTGTAATAAAGTGTCATATCTGACAACATCAGAATTATGATAAAATGCATTTTGTAACATTTCTTTCCAAGCGAACTTAAATCCAACATATATATGTATATGTATATATATGTGTGTGTGTGTGTGTGTATATATATATATGTGTGTGTGTGTGTATATATCTATATATATATATCTATATATATATATATATATATATATACACACATACATACATATATATATATATATAGTCCTGGTTATTCTGAAAAAGAAAATGTGCAACACGTTCATATTTGAAGCTAATGAGAGACTCTGAGAGGCTGATAAATGGAAGTGGGACAAAAACATAGGGTTAATTATGGTCATGACAAGAAAGCAAACTTGAATTTGAATTTGTGTGTGTGGGAGACAGACCGAGAGAGAGAGAGAGAGAGCGAGAGAGCGAGAGCAGTCTGAGGTCTCTGGGTTTCTCTGCAGTCCAGGACTTTGATCAAAACAACGCTCTGAGGACACGAGCCGGACTGACCTGAGCTGACCTCGGTTAAACCCACACACACACAAACACACTCGCCACAAAATCGGGTTATAAAAACACTGTTCGCCAAACACCTGCATTAGCTAACAGCTTGTTGTGTCGTTGCAACACAGGCAGGTGTTCAGAGCCGTGACCGTCTCTCTCTTTCTCTCTCTCTCTCATTCTCGCCATTAAAAACACTCTCTCTCTCTCGTTCCATCTGCCCTCCCCAACCCGCCGCCCATCCCTTCCTAAACCCCATTCACCCAGCTGGGACAACAGATGAAAGGCATCATGGGAGTGAACAGCGAGCGTAACGTGTTGACCTGACATGGGCTGGCGTGACAGCTGGGGCGACGGCCTTTTAAGTGCAGATCGAGGAACGAAAGCTGACGGGAATGTGATCGGCCACTCGAAACTCGTCGTTTTCCTCCTCACAGATCTGGATCGCCATTTGTGTAAACAGTTTCTATAATTTCACAGATTCTGGGTTTAAGTTTCCAAGAGCAACAGATGGGCAGGGGACTTGTTTCGATCTTTTACTTTTACCCCCTTTTCACCCCAAGAAGTGCAAACTATTTGTGTGAAAAGCTGAATCCTGATCAGGACTATTCCAGATAGGATTGAAGAAATAGGACCTAAAATCTATAGAGTTAAATCATCACATTTACCTCCATAACAATTAGGTTTTATTTCCCTTTTCCACACCTTTGAACCGCTGCCTACATCATTTTTTGGGGGTCTTGTGTTGTATTCATTGATGGCTGTTTTCCTGATTCAAAAAAACATCCAAACCAATCAGAGCTTTGTAGGCAGGATTAAAAATGGAGATGTCAGCTTCCTGTGCAAGAGCCAGTAAAATAACAAAAAATGGCCACAAAATTGGTAACACGTGTGAATGAGACTGAGGCAGTTATATGCTGTTCATTGCAGCGATGCGTCAACGTAGCTGCCATATTGATACGGGGAAGCCACACCTCCTAAATCATATAAGCCTATCGACATAGGAGATGTAGCCACGATTAAAATCATCAATACTCGCTGCATTTTCAACCGATTTTCCAGCAGTTTGGTTTGTTACGAATGCCAGATATGTACTTATGACACAGGATAAACTGGTTGAATTAAAAATGTGGGTTTTCACAGCAAAATACTTCATCTTTTGTAGATAATAACAGTAATATTTCTATAATAATATTTAAGATGAATGTACCCAACAGCATTCGTTTCTACAGGTTTTTGGGGCCATTTTGTAAATATTAGGCGATGACTTTTCTGTTGCAGACCAACATTTTTTTTTGTTTAAGTAATAAAAAGTCTTTTAAACACATAAAATTAAAAAAAGTATTTGAAAGACTGAAACTAAAATTAAAAAAAAAAAAAACAAATACACATTCAGACTTTGTCCAATAAAGTTATCCAACGTCACATTCCTGTAAGCCGAGGGGTGCTCTAGTAAAATCCTGCTTTATCATTACAGCATGTCTGACAGAGGCAGCGAGACAGAGACAAAAAGCATAAAAAAGAAAGGACAGGAGGGGAAGAAGAGAGGGAAAGAACGCAAGAGAGACATAAAGGAAGTTCCTGCATGTTTGAGAGCAACAGGAGCCTCAGTGACTGAGTAATGCTCAGGACCACCTCTGAAATCTGCACTTCAGAGTAACTAAAAACTAGTGGAACAGTGAGGCCACATAGCTGAGAGTGTTTAGGTCCATTTATTACTGATGAGACACAACATTTCCCTTTGAGTAAGCACTGCAGGACGTTAGACACACAACTCATTGGTCTTGTAGAGCCCGATCGC
>NTHP01000150.1:263520-284168 GCA_003416845.1 Oplegnathus fasciatus
CATCTTTAAATCACCAACAGTCCAAAAGACAAAGACATTCAATTTAAAGTGATATGAATCGATGAAAACCAGCTAATCCTGACACAAGCAGCAAATTTTCTGTCAATTACCTCATCAATTTATTAACATACTGTTTCACAGTTTGATTACACAAAACCTGCATAAAATCCTTTCATTTCTGCAACAAAACAGTTAAAACATTCAGCAGTAAAGAACAATTATTTGGGCAACTGAAACATTAATGTTGATGAAACATTATATCGACGAAGACCAAACTCAGACAAACTGCATCAGCAGAAGTAGAAACCAACCAACTGGAAAATGATGGAAATATACACAATTAATGTTAAATACTGCGAATAACCAAGGCAAAACCTTTGGAGCCGAAATGATTAGTCGATTAATCAATTGATAGAAAATGTACCTTAATTGTTTCAGTCATTTTTCAAGCAAAACTACGAAACATTCTCTAGTTTTAGCTTCTCAAACAGAAAGATTTGCTGTTTTTCTTTGTCATATTTTAAACTCAAGTGAACATCTTTGGGTTTTGGACTGTTAGTTGGATAAAACGAGGAATTTAAAGACACCACATTGGGCTCAACAAATGTCCACTGCAGTTTTGTAAAGTACTTTTTGCCACTTTCATGACAAAACAATTAACTGATTAATCGAGAAAGTAGGCCTAATTGGCATATTACTTATTAAAGAAAGTTTTATAATAATGTAAAGGTGGTTGGCAAAAACAACAACTGCTGTTTCCATGGTCAAAAATGAACTGTCCGCCTCAATGTAAAGGTGATTTTATTGCTTATATTATTTTTTCTACCCCTGGTATTTCCAGTTTTAGGAAGTGTGTTTGTTCCGTAACCCCAGCTGATGTAAACACACCTGATTCATGTTTGATTTAATATTTATAGCAACATTTCACACTAAATTTCCTTGACAGCTGGACAGAAAGCTGGTCTCTCCCTCCCCCCCTCTCTCCTCTGGGTCAAGGATCCAGGTGTGTCTGTATCAGTTCAACACCGCAGCTGGGAGGAAGTGCATTCCTGAGTGATGATGATGCGTTTCCTCTCAGCCCCGCTGTGTGCCTTGACACGCCGCCGCCGCAATTACAGCGCCACATCAAAGGCTGCCTGCCATGACTCAGCACGTACAAACACACACACCTACACAGATGCATAAAGTGTAAACACACACAGAACACGCACAGACTGATCATGCTCAATGAGTGTGTGTGTGTGTGTGTGTGTGTGGGCATGGATTAACATTTCTGAACGTTACCTTGAACTGCATGAACACACACACACACACACACACTTAATGAACCTGCTGGCAGCGGCTGAAAACAAAAGTACACACAGACAGACGGACAAACACAAACACACACAATAGGACGTGCTTGAGCGCTTTGAGTGCCAGTTGATCTCCTGTGCTAGCGAGCACACATTCAGCACTGTAGATTTACCACACACACACACACACACACACAAGCTCTTTCATCTCCGTTCAGCACCACAATAAACAAATGAGTCAGTCGGCGCTCGCAGAAAATCCTGACTCACGCTCATGCACACACACACACACACAAAGCGAGAGAGAGAGAAAACGATGGTTCGGGGAGGAAGCGAGGGGAAAAGCAGGGAGGAGAGGACGAGTGGGTGAAAGAGAAAAGGAGATGATCAAAGAGGAAGCGAAAGACTGGAAACGGAGTCAAAACATCCTCTTGATCCATGCACGCCGTCTGCGACACTGACTGTAGACCTAACCTCAGCACTAACACACACACACACACACACACACATCCATGTCTGCTTTGCTGTGTAGGAGTTTAACGGTGCGCTTATTCATCCTGAAACCGTTCAGTACAGAACGTTCGGTTCGGTATGAGACTTCGTCAGTTCGGTACGACCTCAGACCCAAACAGTTACTGTCAAAATAGTCTATTTATGTCACTACACGCACGCGGGCAACAGATATTGTAGACCACAAGTTTTACCTGGAAAGTTTTAGCAGTGCACCAGTTGTTGTCGGGTTAGTCAAGCTCAACAGACAACGATTAGTGTCAAACTGTTTGCAGACATTGTTCCACTGAAGTCAGGTTATGTCTGTGGAAACACTTAAAACACGTCATTTACGACGGCATCGCCCGAAAGTGTCGATTAGCAGGATGAGACAAAAACAGACTGCCTCTCACTGCAGAGTCAGACCAAAGCAATAACTGATGCTATACGAGTGTTTATCGCTGCAGATATGCGACCATACTCGGTCGTAGGGAATACAGAATTTAAGCACATGGTCAGTGTTTGAGCCACGCTACAATGAGCCTTCACATGTGCATTTTTATATATATACGTATGTATAAACCAGCACAAGCTGCAATAGTTCAGGAAGTATCAACAGTATTACTGACATTTGTGTTTTTTGGTTATTTATTTTTTCTTATTGACAACATGCCACTTTGAGTGCCTTAACTGTTACAGTAAGAATTGTGGCCAATGAGCCACAGTTGAATGTTTACGTTTTTCAAAGTAAATAACAAAAATGTTATTTTCTACATATTTTTTGTTTTCCCTGCTGTACTGAAAACGTCCCGAATCGTGAGCCCAAAACTGAAGTACATACCGAACTGTGAATTTTACTGCTGCGCCTGAACACCGCCGTGTCAAAACATCACGACTGGCTTTAAAGCTGCAGCAAACTCATGTTTCAGCGCATGCTGCCGCCGAGCCACACAGACAACATGTACACCTACAATACAACCAGGTCCACTTACTAAATGTACTATTAGGCAATATATATATTCCAATGGAAATTATATTAGATAATGGTGACAATAAAAACAAAAAAAGAGAGAGGTAGTGCTTGGAAATTGGGAAATTAACCATACTCCACCTGATTTTGATGCCGCCTTCTTAAATGTCATCTATGCTACAAAATGGTTATGAATCTACCGAGCTATAGCGCTAATACACTTCTTTAAATATGCAATATTACTATAGAAGAAGTTAAAAGGGATGTAGACAAAGCAAAATCAAAGAAGGCAACTTTTTGAGGTCCTCTTATATCTATTCAAGAAATTCTTTGAGTTTGGTATAATCACGTCAATAAGTCCAAATCTGTTCCAAAGTCATCAAAGAGTGACCCCAGAATACTACCCCAGAGAATATCATTGTTAATCAGCTTTCAACATAATCACATCACAATGATATGATCCTATGAAGTTATTGTTCTATAAATTGACTACAAAAACAGAATTGTTACTGAAGTATCACAAATATGAAGATTTTGGTCTCATTTAATGCTCCACAGTGGAGTATCAGTATCAGAAATATTCTTATTATTAAGGTGATAATTTCAACCATATCACCAAGCCATAGATACTCGTGTGCATGTAGTATCGTAAATTTGTGTCACAATATTATACACTTCACAGACAAAAACATCCATCTAAAACAATTATTAATATTCAAAAAGCACACTAAACCTTGCTCATTATATTCTTTAAATCATATAGCAGTTGTGTACCTTCAAACAGATATGACAGTATTGATAGTGATGTATGATAGTATTCAGGTGTATAAAGTGCTGAATCAATTTGCTGATTAACTGATAAGTTGATGTACAGAAAAAACAATTGATGACTATTTTATAATATAATTGTTTAACTCGTTTGTAAAAACAAACATTTGCAAGTTACAGCTTTAAAAATAAGAAGATTTGCTTGCATCTTTCAGAATCTTAATACGAATACTCACAACTCAAAACAAATAAGCAATTGTAAGACATAATTTTGGACTCTGATTACTACTAAAAAAAAGGAGTAAGATGAACAGCATGTGTAAATAACATGAATAACATTCAAGTAGTTTTCAAAGTACTACAAACAAAGTTTTATGGTACCTGTTGCGCTGCTGGCAGAAAAACTGAAACATCTAGAATACAGAGCACATCAAGAGTAATTCTTTGAGTAATATTACTTTAACACATACTTAAATGTTTTTCAGTGAGTGTTGTTGAAGGACTACTTGTGACCACTGTTGCTAATGCAGATTTCATTGGTTTGGCAGGAGGTCTAAATGATTTTTGAAACATTACACAACTTTTTGAAGTTGACTGATGCACCACAACTTCAGGCAGCAACTGCTGAAAATCTCAACTACAAAAGGCCATTATAAGAGTGAGAAACTATGTTTGAAGAAGGTCTGACTAACATGTTCAACAGAGACTTTTCAATGGCACATAAGACAACTTACAATGGTATAAAGAAAAGTAATTTCCTACTTCTCTGGTACATCAGCCACAAACGTGTGGCCATAAAATAGCAAATAGGGACACAAGCAGACCTAACCTACAGTGACTTACAGACAGTTATGTAGGTTAGGTTATATACAAACTATTTTGAGAATAAACTGGATTCAGTCATTTTTCAAGCAAAAATGTCAAAGATTCGCTGGTTACAGCTTCTCAAATGTGAGAATTTGCTGCTTTTCTTTGTCATATGAGGGTAAATTAAATATTTTGGGCTTGAACTGTTTGAAAAAGTCACCTCGGGTTCTGGGCAAACTGTGATGGCCATTGTTCACTATTATTTGACATGTTACAGATTAAATAATGAGAAAATTAACTGCAGATGAAACCATGGTTGAAATAAACAACATAAAGGCCTCAGAATTGACTACTTAGTTTAATCAACACCTCTTACAATCTCAACAAAAAGTGAACACTATGTTTCACGAAATTACTGGCAGGTTACTGCGCTGTAAGGTGTTTAATGTGTTTTGCCATCATACGAGCTGCTCCTGCTGGCACTGCACTCACCCATGTTTTGTATACATAAATATATTTTATCAAAGATGTAGAGAAGTGTCTCAAGTGACAGCCTCACAGCAGACAAAAGGCTGTGAACACACAAACACCCACACATTAGTACACTCTGCACACATGCTGACACAAAGAAAACAGCGGCACGTGCACAGACAGGCACAGACAGAGACACCACCCGCTACAAAGACAGGAAGTCAGGGCCTTTTTTGGGTGATTCAGTCCACACTTGACCTCAGATAAACCTCAGTTCATTCAGCGAGCTAATTGCCTACCAGTCTGCTTGCATACAACACACACACAGACCTCAAGATGAACCGCATATTGGTGCCACTTCCTGTAGCAGCACTGTTATAGCCTAGACTTCAGTTCCCTGGACAGATGCCTTCAAAGACAACGGCTGGCTGCTCAAAAGCGCCTGAACGCAGCCTTGTCAAGATCACAGAGACTTGATCCAAAATAGATTCACTAGAGGAGCTGCAAATTGATATAATGCGACTAATAATAGCACACAGCACTTAGGGTTATTTTGGATTTCAGTGAGGAAAAAATATCCCTAACACTTACTCTCTTTTACTCACACATGAAAGCTCATTCTCACGCACACACACAGAGCAAGAAACTATGTTTTTCTTTACGCTGGCTGCCTGCTGTGGCTGTGTAAACTCCAGAAAACCAACCAAATTTGATTATGAAAGTAGAAAAGAGCCTTTAAACAATGGCTGTCAGAGAAGACAAACAAACACACTGGTATTAACTCACCCTTGGTTGTCGTGGTGACTCCATCAGATTTGGTGAAGTCTATACTGGCATAGGCTCCGTTCTCCGGCAGAGGCACCGTCCCCGCCACCACCGCCGCCGAGCTCCCATTGCTGCTACCAGCTCCCGATGTCATGGCTCCCGAATTACTCCCGTCCTCCCTCAGCTCCAAGGCAATGTAGTTCAGGCCGTTCTGGTAGCCCACAGACATGTTCCTGCACATTCTACCTGCTCCGGCCCCCGAGGAGGAGGAGGATGCCGAGTTCCCGGAGGCCGTGCCCATTTCCATGGCTCTTGCTGGAGCATGGTGAGCCGGCGAGTCCCCTAGACCCTCCACGGACACCCACACACTGTCAAAAGATGCCGAGCTGGCCCATCTGGAAGCCTGACCCTCCGTTAGGTAAGATCCGTTGGGGGCCGTGGGATTGACCAGTGCAGGATGGGTGGCTGATGATGAGGGGCCAAGTCCTCCTCCAGAGGGAGTTGAATTAGAGGAGGAAGTGGAGGAGAATGTCTCCGAGCTGTGTCTCCTCCTGCCTTGGGGGTCGGCCCGAACCACCTTGGGTTCCAGTTGGTGTGTCGGTGCCCTGCCTGGGCTCGACGGCGGGAGAGGAGGAGAAATGGATGATGAGGAGGCAGAGGGAGCATGGCCGTAACGTCCCTCTATCACACAGAGATGCTGCAGCATGGCTGTGGGGCTCGTTTGCGTCCTCTCACCTCTGCTGAGGTTAAAGGTCATGTCCGTGTAGTCGTCCCCCATTGACCTCCAGTGACCTCCGGCAGGGACTCCAGGGGAGGCCAGCGCCCCAGGATTGCTTGCCAGGGGTCGGATATAGCTGGGTGGGTTCCAAGGGGCGACAAGGCTGGGTCTAGGAGACTGGTTTTTACCCAGACACTCAGTGCTGTCCTGCTGGTCTGCCCCTACCTCCACACTCATATAGTCCTGGTGAGTTTGGGGCTGGGGAGGGGAGTGACGGTGGTCACTGGATCCCAGGGAAGGCGCTTCGTCTTGGGCAGAGAGAGGATAGGCGGGGGGCTGTTGTTGGTGGGGGTAGTGATCCCCAAACTCAATGTTAATATACTCTCCAGGACTGGAAGGCCCCTCAGATGAGCTGACAGTGGCGGGGACTGAGGTGGAGGTGCCTGCAGACACTGTGGAGGGCTCACTAACCCTAAGTGGACCGTGGAAACTTCTTCTGCCTAAAGGGAGGCGGTTGGGCCTCACGACACGTCGATCGGCCATTGCTGCGGTTGTATGGTGAGCTCCATAAGGCGGTGGTGGGTGAGAGGGAGTGGAGGTGCTACTACTTCCCCCACCCCTCTTCTCTGGTGTCGACATGGAAGCTGTGGCAACTGATGAATAGACTGGCTTGGCAGGAGAACTCATAGGAACATACTCCCCATACTCTTTCTCATCCCTCTCTCTGGTGGGGGCTTTGTAGGAGCGAGGGAGGGAGAAATAAGGGCTGTAAGACTTTGGGGTGCCCTCAGGTGTTCCAGCTGTGTAATACCCACTGCTCCCTTCATTTGAAAGCTTGCGCCCCCCACTGCTGCTGTACGACATGTCCATATATTCCCCATTCTCAGGTCTCTCTGCTATGCTGTCATTACCACTGGCACCTGCCATGCTGGAGCTACTGTGAGGGCTGGGGGAGGCCTGCCCTGGAGAAGGGGAGCTGCCGCTGGCCCCTGGGAGCATCATCATGTAGCCGTGGGAGTCTGTGGAGGGCTGCGACTGGAGCTGGGGGTGGTGGTGGGCTGAACGGGGACCTAAAGCTGGACTGTGAAACTGAGGGGAATGGGAGATGGGATGGGAGTAAGAGCCGGGTTGCATAGGCATGTAGTCGGGAGGAGTGTCCCGCGGTGACGCAGCCACGCCACACATCATGGGCATGTAGCCACTGTCTTCCTTGGCAGAAGAGGAGGAAAGGGGTGGCCGCTCGCCACCAGCCTCCGTCCGGGAGAGCGTGGAGGGACGGCTCTGCTGGCTGTGCTCGGAGCAGGAGCTGTAGTCAGAGCGGAGCGAGGAAGAGGAGGAGGACGGCCCACCACGGAGCAGCCCACTGCCAAATGGTAACACAACATCTGACCCCTCGTCCAATGAGAAGTTGGTCTGGGTCATTTTCTGGTAAACTGCCACTCCAGAACCACCAGTTGCACCACCAGCTGGTCTGGAGAAAGAGTGAGTCCTCCTCCTCAGTGACGATGATGATGATGAAGACAAGCGCTCATCCTCTGTTGTCGACGTGCTCTCGTCCCGTGGCGTGTCACCTCCGCTGTTGTTTCCAGAGCCCGCACTGGTGCCGAAGACCTCCCGGTTCCAGCCCATGGCCATGTAATCATTTAGACAGTTCTCTTCTCTGATTGGTGGGGTGTTGCCTAGGGAGTCTGGTGTGTTACTCCGCACCCGGAAGTACCGGAAGTCACCAGGACTGGAGCCATACTCATCTGAAGAGTTGAAGCCGCCGTCTGACGGTGAGCCGCATATCGAGGCGCTTGATGGGCGGGTGAGCGTGTCGGAGACAGAGCCATGGCCGCTGCTGGAGGAGACGCTCACTGGGCTGGTGGTGGAGGGGAAGTGGGAGACTGGCAGCGAGGCGGAGCGGGCGTGGTAGGTGGACGACGACCCTGGGATGGCTCTGACATAGCGTCCGCTGCCGGTGCTCGTGCCAGCATTTCCAGTGGCAACGCCACTTCCGCTGCTGCTGCCACCCCCTTCCTGACGACCATGATGGGCTCGTGCTGAGTTAAGGTGAACCAGACTTCCTGTGGCGGAGCGGAACGGCCGGTTCATCGTCCCCTCCCCTTCGCTGGATGTTCGGAAGCGATAACCACTCGCCCCAGAGCTCTTACTTGAAGGCGGCGTGCCCACGACTGACTCCGTCCTCGACCGCCGCTGCAGTCCCGTCTGGCTCGGTGGCAGGTTGCCCAGGTGGCGCCGTGTTGTGATAAACGGCATGGGGTTGGAGCCTGATGACTGGCTCTTACTCCTGGGCCGAAACTCTGCAAAAGCTTTCAGGGCTTTCATCGTCTCCAGGATGGTCTCATGCATGTTTTGGGCCACAACAGAGTCATCCACCTGCATCCAAATCTCCCCGGGCCCAATAGAGGAGGAGCGACCCACCTCAATGAAAAAGAAGCTTTCTGAATGTCCACAACGTCTGATATTCATCAACTGAAGGTTAACACAGGGGGTTTCAGAGTTCAACTTAACGAGGTGAATGGTTTTAGTTGAGAGGCATAGCCGGTAAACACCTGTGAGGTTTTTAGTTTGACCCAGTCCTTTAGGTTTCACATTCACCTGCCACACCTCTTTGAACACAGTACCAGGGGTGACTGTACCATACCCATCATCTAAATCATCAGAATCCAAGTGCCCTTTTTTGCCCTCACTCATCAACTCACTGACAGCTACGTACCAGTCCTCTTGCTCCTGCTCGTTTTCAGCCACAATAGCAAAGTACTCGTCCTTAGTATAAAGGGCAATGAGGTGTTTGTTTTTGGAATCCGCCCTTTTGTTTACGGTGAAGCACTGGTAGAGGTAAATAACCCTTTTCGGAGGAGAAGGGGCGACCGCTCCACCGCTGGCGGCGGCCGCGGCAGCAGAGCGCAGGCTGTTCCTGAATTTCTTCTCGCTGTCGTAGTACTCCAGGCGGCTCGGCCCGAGGTGGCTGGCAGCCCGGAGCACGAAAAACCTCTTGTGTCCGTGTTTTTGCTTTCTTAAATAGCCACATTTTCGAATATCATCCACAACGTCCGAGGTATTAGCGACGCTCACAGCCGCGTATACATGGCTGCTGCTGCTGCTGCTGCTGCTAGCGGCGGAGGAAGCGGCGGGGTCCTCGGCGGCGTGTACCTGGCTGAGAGACGAGGAGGAGGCTTTCCTGCCCGGGGACTCTGCGATGTTTTCTCCGGAAAGATGCTGCTGCGGAGCCAGCTGGTAGTGATGGTGCTGCTGTTGATCCTTTGGCGGGTGGTGGTGGCTGAGGTGTTGGTGGTGGAGGTGGTTGGAGGGCGGTAAATGTTGATGGAAGCGAGAGCCGCCTCCTCCTGCGCTGCCGCCGCCGCCGCTGATATTAATTAACGGGGAAGGGGGTTCCCCGACCGAGCCGTCCCCGTTTGCGGTGGCGGCCGCGGATTTCGTCCCCACGTCCCTCTGCTGCGTCTCCACCATCAACATCGCTGCCTTGCCTTCCTGGTAATTCGTGAAATTTGCCATCAGAGAACACAATCAAAGGTCACTTTACTAGCAAGCTAATCCGAGTGGACCTAGACCCCATTCTTGTTTTGGGAGACGAGCTCCCGAGTCCGGCTAGGCCAGCTAACGTTGGCTCAGATTTGCAATCCTCACGCACCGGCTTTGTTATTCCGTCAAAAAACAAGTCCCTTCGCCCTTTTAGCAGCGAGGCAGGTATTCCGATGCGGGCTTTTTTCACGAAATGAAGCCTACCGTGCGCAACATGACCACGCTCCGCCGTGTTATAATCGGGAGGATCCGGCTAGCTCGGTTAGCAACCCGTTCCCTTCTCCTCCTGTACACATCTCTACGGGCCAGAGCACAAACAACACATGACCCTCTGCGTCACCCACCAAACGGGAGGAACAAAGACTCGCACGCGGGCTCTCATTGGCCCATCATTTTGAGTGACGCGCTCTGACAGGAGCTCCAACCAATCGCTGCGGGATATTAGTGCTTTGCGTCAATAGCTCGCACCAATCGCGTCGCACGGAGTTTTGCCGAAGTTAAAAATAGGCGGTGACTTTGTAGGGCTCATCTGGAGTCAGTTGTTAGCTGTTCCAACAACTGTTTAGAGGAAGGAAGCTGATCCCAGACCTGCAGACGGGCCACAAGAGCCACCCAGAGTCTTCCCCCTGTCGCTGTGAGCAGACAACTCGTCTTGGGTCAAGTTCTAGATTTTGGTGATTTATTTTACACCTTATTTTTAAACCTTATTCAAACCTATTTTATATGAGCCATTACCTTAACATTAAATCTTATGTAATTTAAAAAATAAAATAATAATATGTGACTCACTTCAGACACTGACCCACAGTTCAGACACATTTTTAGGTCTTAATCAGTGGTGGAAAATAACTAAGAACATTTATGAAAGTACAATTTTGAGGTAATTGTCCTTAACATTAATATTTTAATTTCATGCTGCTTATACAGAATCAGATTTATTGCCAGTAGGTTTTCACATATAAGGAATTTGTCTTGGTATGCTGGTGCATAACAACGAACATAGTAAGTAGAAAAATATAAGAAAAGGTGAAAGCAAGTACTGCAAGTCAGAAGCATTGATTAAATATAGACAATAAAATATGAAAAAAATATAAAATAATGTTTAGATGAAAGAACTGTGCAGATTTGTGCAGGAACATGCAAAAATATTTGTCAAGAAATGTGCAAAAGTTCACAGTATTGAACTGAAGAATAAAGAATATTGCAATATGCAACGATAAAGTCCAAAAGATGTGCGTTAATGTAAGGCATTGAGTCATGTGTGTAGACTGTACGTTAATATACTATACTTGTACTCCACTACATTTCAATGAGAAATATAGTACTTTATATGTCACTATATTTATCTGACAGCTGCAGATACAAGCTACTCTACATACAGTAAGCTACAAATATACAGTATGAGCAGCTACTAAAATATGATGCATTGTTATTGATTAAACCATTGTATATAAAATAGTTAAAATTAGCCATAAATGACAACTTTTTACACATTAATGCATCAGTAATTATACTACAGTAATAATAGTAATAATGCTTTTACCATTGTTCCTTAAGGTACATTTTTATAATACTCAAAATGTTATTACTATAGCATATTTTATACAAATAGAAATACAGTGTGCTTCACAAAATATTAAAAATACACATGAAAAGACAAATGCCAAAAATGGGGACATTAAAAACAAAATAGAATGAAAGACAATATATAAAAAAAGATATTTAAAAATGAATAGAATCAAAAGTTAGTAAATGATAAATAAAACTACAGGTGAGGTATAATATAGTAAAAGTTTCTAGGTAAAAGCAGGTTTGAAAAGATGAGTTTTAGCTTTGTAAGTTATAAGCTTACTGCACTTCACTTAGTGACATTTTGAATGCAAGTGTTTTTAATGAAGCATTTCTACACTGTTGTTACTTTTACTGAAGTAAAAGGATTTGAAAAGCTCTGCTAAAAGTGGAGAAGAATTTGCAGTAAAATGTGTGTTTTAATCTACTCCACATAGGCCACATCCAGCCAATTGTGGCTTGATTAATCTCAATGCAATGCATGACTTTGTATGATCTTATCATTGTTGTGCATGTAAAACTTTATTCTGCAAGGCGACAAGTTACCACAGTTGTCAGATAAATGCAAAGCAAAACCACAGTGTTTCTCTCTGAGTAGTTACAAAATGAAGTACTTCAAAATTGTAAGCTGATTAGTGTGTTTGCTTTGTTGCTTTTCGCCTCTTCATCAGTATTCTACCCTGCTATTTAACACGTTTTTTTGTCATCCCCTTTTGTCTCTTTTCCACCTGTGGATAAAAGCTTCTTTGGTGTCCTTCTTTTACCCAAATACTGAGGATACAAACAGCTCCCCAACGTTGGGCCCGAGGTTTACTAAAACACGCTGCAGCTCCAGTCATGTGAGAACCCACTGGTGAGTTTGGGTACTGGCCAACCACAGTGTCAGCAAGGGTCAAGCCAGCTGGGGTGACCTCACACGGCCTGCATCCTCTATGCCTAAAGCTAAAACCAAACCCCGCTTTGGCACAGGTGATGAATTCAGATCAAATCCAGGCTTGTTTACACCGTGCCATCTGCGGCATCTGCCATCCACCACACTTGGAATCTCAGAGAGTGATATTAAGGTTTTTTCAGGGCAGCTACATGTGGCACTAAACGCTTATTAAGAGAGCGTGCATGTGCGACAGCCGAGATTCAAGCCCCAGCTGTGTTTTCCATGGGAACCCAGATAGAGTAATTAAGGAGGACTCCCCCCTCTGCCCAGGGGAGGTATCTGTGTTCTTCCACAGCTCGGAGAATGCCACGCCAGGCTTTCCGAGCCTCTACTACGCTTTGCATGCGACAATTTGCTGGACCCTTTTATCCCAAACACCTTTCAGTATCAAGAGTGGGATCATGTAAGTGCAGCTGGCCCCAGTGGGAATCATACCCTTCACCATCGCCATGTTTTACCAATGGAGCTCTGCAGGACCATCTGTCCAAGTCGGCCTCTGAATCCACCACTGTAAAGGAGATAAATTCACTTTTAATTATTGCAAATGTATCACAAACTTTTTACAAAGTTAAAGGAATACTCTGACTTTCTGGGAAATGTGTTTTCTTGCAGATGAGAGTAGTTGACAAAACAATCCCAACCACAAGGTCCATTTAGTAGCTGTTCTTGAGCTTTCAATCGTATTACACAGTCTTCCTCAGCAGCTCCTCTGGACTTTGTGGTGTGATCGTACTGTTTCCAAGGTCGATTTCAACCTCAATATCAATTTAGTCTTTGGGCGTTCACTACAGACATTGCCCAGGACAGGTTTAGCCTAGCTTAGCAGTTAGCCAGCAGAGAAACAGAAAACAAACAGTATGGTTTAACAACCTAGTTTAGCTTTAGCCTAATTCCAGACCTCTCTCACATCTCAGGACACATTATTAATTATTCAGCTAGTGACTGTTATTTACGCCAGCTGGAGAAACAGTCGATCAGTCACAGGCAGGATTAAGAATGGGGACGCCATCTTCCTATATAGCTTGCTAGCTACCTAGCTACACCCATGAAAAATAGTGGCAAAAAAAGGTCTCAGCAACATCAGCAGAGCTACATTAGCGGGTTGAAACCGCTAACGGTGAGTGAAGTAGACAGAATATTATAAATAAGATGTGTTGCCTGTGTGGAGTTGTGAGTCTGTGTTGTGGTGTGTGTCGGTCGTTTGTTGACGTTAGCTTAGCGGACTCCACTTACTACAGCGGTATGATCCCAAAAATAAACAGATTTTGCTGTGATTTTATTGTAATAAACGGATCAAAAGGATGCTGAAATAACTACATCATGATGCTGATTTGTAAAAAGTCTGAATTCATACTTTGTCATGTCTGTCCGTAAGATGACAAACAAACAACTTTTAAAATGCTTGTCTTCTGAATGGAGTTCGGATCGATCAGGGCTATGCTAACATTGTAGCTGCTCCATCACCACCACTCAAAGTACACTGTACACTCAGTACAGCTTTAAATTACTTGCTAAGCAACAACAGCTATGCTAACTGTATCAGCACCTGAAAAGGCCCATGAAGTTACAGGTGACTATTGGAGGTATAGTTGACTAGCTTGTTAACTAAGAAGATACAACATGTAAATAAGACAAATTTGTAGTCGCTGGGAGGTATATTTTTTCTTTTTTAACGGAGCTAGCTGCCTTCTCTTTTCTGCTACCCATCTTTGTGCTAAGCTAGGCTAAATGTGTCCTTAGCTTATTTATCTCCTACAAGTATGTGGAGCTAGCTTGAGATTAGCCTGGCTGAATAAATACTGTATATTTCAGGGTCAACTTGGGTGAACTTAGCAGAGAGCCATCCTGTAGTTTAGTGAGCTTTATTGACACAAAAGGTGAAAACGGTGTTATCAAAGCATCGTCCCTTAACCCTCCTGCTTCTCTCCCTGACTCTTTCACCTCTTTAACCTCTTGTTGCGGAAAAAACTGGACAGCCGGAATACCAGCCTCCAATCTCTCCCACAATGGCGGCTAGCTACCAGTCGAGCCAACAGGCAACCCAACTCTTCCCCGGGGAAATATCAGCTGCTTTTCAAAGGACGTCTGGTTCTGCAAACCTCCGTCTGGCGTGAGACCAGTCAAAGCCCCTCAACCTTTCATCCTTTCATCTGCTAACTCTGCTGCAGTGAGAACAACTGAACTCATGTAGCCTTCAACCTTTTACCCCATCTCACGTTTAATATTAATGGAGCACCATTTCAGACTCTGCTTGTACCTCTGAAATTCTTCAGAATCCCAAATTCGGTTGATTTCTCTCAGAAAAACATGTAACACTCCCTTGCTTGAGGTTAAAATGTGCTTTTCTTACTTTTACAGTGCCACAATCATGCATTACTGCTGAGTAATTTTCCAAATAATAGGTGTGGTCGAGCCAAGCACTAGACTTTTGAGTAAAACAAGCTGTTTGGTGATGATTTCATGAGAATTAAGACACTGTTTGCAGCCATCTAGCTGCAGGGGAGTGTTGTTTGACTCTAGACAAGAGAGAACAAAGAGACTGTGCGTGTATAGGTGTGTGTTTGCATGTGTTTAAGTGTGTGTGTGCGTCAGTCCCAGTGTCAGTCAAACTAGTAGCCAGCTTGTAGGCTTAATGATGCAAATTTTGGCCATCACGTGATCGGGTCATTTATTTGGTTGATGGCGCTTTGGACAATGATTGACGTCAGTTGTCTGGGACTGTAGACGCACAGGTGGGCGTTTAGACAAACAGCCTGTGTATAAACTTCAGCTGGACTGTAGTTTAATATAATAAGATGGGAGGAAGAATGTGTCACCAAAAAGACGGTGCTGTGAGCTGCTTTCTTTTGCTGTAAATTAAGCAAAATATAACAACAGTTGCAGGTTAGCAAAGTTTGGTCAGTTTACTACAAAATTGAGTAATATATTAATATTTTGTAGTTTATTTTTCACTCAAAATGAGTGATCTAATCCAAATACTACTTACTTTTCTCAGTATACCCTAAATTAAGACAAAGCAAAAAACCCAATATGTTATTTTAAATACATTTCAAGCACAACCACTTTCTCTTTTCTCTAACTTGGAGTTGGTAACGTGTTTTATGGCTGGTTTGTGCTAATTTGATTGAAAATATGTTCGGGAATATTCACCGTTAAAAGCACAATATCAACTGACATGACCGTAGGGTTGGTCAGCTTTAATACCTGAACTCGAGGTCCTGTCTTGAAGAGGGTCCCTGTTTCAAAATCTGGGGCCAGGTAGTATTCCAGCATAGAAAAGCCATATACATGCCCAGAGTGTGAGGAATGGATTGTTAATAGGGGACCAGGAGTTCATTTTTGCTCCCTGGCAGGTTCATATGGCCATATTTAAAGTAGTTTACAGTAGTAAAGTTTTCAGAATAACAAAAAAAGTAATTTATTATATAAACCCATGTTTGTTTTGCTTCTGTTTTGCTTCTTGTGTTGTTTATTTACTTAATTCTTCCTGTTTCTACCATCTTTATGGTCCGCTCATGATTGAACTCGATTCTTAATATCATACTTCTCCTTATTGGCAGTTACCATGCCACAGCGCCCTCTGCTGGTCGGGGCGGCTCCCTACAGCACATCCTCTGCTGCTATTGTACTTGCAACAAAGGAGCAGAGCCAACAAAGCTGAAACACACACACAGGACACACAAAGGAAAGCATGCTTCCCTTTGTTACAGACTCAGTCTGTTATTTCAGAACAAGCACAGTTGCGACACTGCTGCTGCTGCTGCTGCTGTTGACAATGCAATTTACACAGACACACAGACAGTTTATTTATTCAACTGAGAACAAATTGATAAAATCTGCACATGTTCAAAAACATTCAATCCTACATTGTTTTTGTGATCAGTAACAAACGAGTATATTTACCAATCTCACCTTGACCTCTATACTGTATGTGATACAATACAATATATTTTCTTAAAGTATAACTAGTACTTATTAAGTATATATGTTTATGTATTCAGAAGTAGTTGTGTGAAAGTGGTGGTAACTGAAACCACTGACATTATAATCAGTGAATTAAACTGCAGTTTTCTTACAGTAAATGTATTCAAATTTGAACTTTCCATCTATTTTTGGGCGTCCAAATACATGGGAAACATATTGAAGGTGTGATTTCTACCAGCACTTAAAGTACATTAACATTGCGCTAGTATTGTGTTGTGAAAAATAAGCATATATATACAAACACACATAAAAACACGTTTTAGCCTACATTTCTGTCTGCTACAGAGCCTCCTGAGGGTCACATGTAGGGTGAGACACTCAAACATTTGAGCACATTTGTTGGTGGGTTCAAGTGTTTTTCTTCAATGCTTCATTGCTTTTGGTTTCGGGCCTTCCTGTGCCTGTTTTATGGATTTTTAAAGATTTTTTTGTCTTATGATCTTTCAGTTTTACTGGTGTTTTGGGGTTTTTTAATGTGTTTTTATTTGTACTGTATATTTATGTTAGATTCCCTTTGTCCCACATTGCCAGGTTTGTGCTCAGTTCTGCAGGGTCCCTACTAAACCAGAAAGTCACCGGTTCGGTCCCTGGACCAGCAGGATAAATCTGGGTGTGAAAAGCGGAGGAGCGGTTTCCAGGCATGAATGCATGTAACTGTGTAAGTGTGATCAAATCGCTCCTTTGAAATTAGAGCCCGGCTCTCTGTGACACCTTCCTGGACAAGTAAATGATAAATCACATCAGCATGAGAAAGGGAATCTGCAGAAATCTGTAGAGAAAGACTTTACAAAAAGTTCCAACTGTAAACGAAAACCAACTTAAAAATGGCAGCAAATAGTTCCAGCATGTACAATAACTCCTCCTAAACCACAATTAGTGATTTTACATTTCTGTTTGTGTACGTAGAGGTATTGGTAGGCGTATTTTTGAACTTTGGACAGAACCAGGCTAGTTTTATCCCCTTGATTCCTGTCTTTGTGCTAAGCTAAGCTAATGGCCCCCCTTGGCTCTAGCTCTGTACTTAAAGCACAAACATGAGGGTGATATTGATGTTCTCATTTAACTCTGAGAAAGAAAGCAATTGAGTGCGTTTCCCAAGATGTTGAACTAAGTCCTATGATTAAATTTTTCTTACTGTAAAGTATTCTATTAATATTTCCCTCATATTTGGAGTTCATGCAGAGGAAAATCTGCAAAAAGTATTTAATTTTGATTACGTTTCTATATGTTCTTTTTTCTATAGGGTCAAAAAATGGCTTGACTTCTGGTGTATTTATGATGGAAAACGAGTCTGATGGGATGGCATTTACATGAATAATCCAGGTCTAATCTGACCATCTCCCATTCCTCAATACTCTCTAATCTCTCCAATCCATATTCCTCCTTATTCTATATCACTATATCATAATCTATACTAACCTCATCCTTCCCCCAAACAAACTGCCATTACCGTCTGAACAGTGTAAATCCTCTGATAATCTCAGCTCTGTACTGTAGCTTCGACTCACGACAGCTTGTTGAGGGCTCTTCACTGTCTGTTGGACGAAATATAAACCGCACATCTACAAGATGCCGGAGAAGAATGATTTTCTTATTGATGCTTGTAAGTGGCAGCAGTCCAAATGTGTATTTTGACATATAACCAACCATTTTTCTGATGTACCAAATTACATGCATTCAGAGCTGGAAGCTTTCCAGTACAACCAGTGCTTGTCTAGTAAATAAGATAAGCTAACTGGTAAGCTAACATTGAGCACACACAAGTCATGTCCTCTGTAATACTGTTATCGGAAATTTGGAGGGTTTAATGACAAAAGCCCTACATTGCAAGTGTAGGGTTTCTAAGGCGGATTCTACTGTTTTTAGACTAAATATAGGCAACAAACTAAATAAATAACAGTAAAATAAAATTGATTTGATAATTCCTACAAGGATTACATGCGGGGAGTGTGGAGAAAGCTTTGAAACATGTTCAACTATAAATTAAGGGAGATAAAACTTACAGAAAATATAATGAAACAGTTAAATGAAAAGCTAAAATGTGACTTTTTGTACACTAAATATAATATTCCCGTTGTTGTACTGAGAATTTGGACTCATGACCTCAATATTTCTAAAATCCTGGCTACAGCCCTGGATCCAGCAAACTGAGAAAAAAGAACTGATACCAGGAGCAGTAAAAGCCATCAAGTCAGAACAAAACAGCGCCTGCAGTCACCTGCAGACACTTAAACTGAGAAAGCCCATAGGAAGGAGACACACCTACATTGTTTGATTGACAGGTGATTTCTGGGAAGTGCAGAAAGCATCAAATGAACAAGCGTTAGCAACTCAGCATCAAGAATTCTCAAAAAACAAGCCTTTTGCAGCTTATCATAATACATTTTTAATTAAAACGCATTAATCCTTTAATTGTTATAAAGGCTTTAAAAACGTCAAAAGGTTTGTCCCATTTTATTGTGAAATATTAGATCGTTTCAGCCTTTCAGCACAAATTATTAAAACAAAACAATTTGAAAAGGGAAAATCACTGCTCACAACTTACATACATATTGTACATATTAAACTGGATCACATGTGGACTTTGCTTTTATTAACGGGATGCAAGCCAAAAGGATTGGGGACCCCTTCTACAATGCATTCATACCTGTGTTTGAAAGTCAGTTTGAACATATATGTATGTTCAGTAAAAAGAGTGTCTGTCAGTTTATGGATTTTAAACAGACCAACACACACACACCCCCACACACTGAGGATCAGCAGGGATAATCCTCCACAGCTTCCAGGATGCCATCTGTAGCTTGAACAAACTTTAGTTGATTTTCTGTTGCATCACCAGGGGGCGCTGTGTGTTTAAAAATTAGCCTCAACTACACTGACAAACTGTAGGGTTAGTGAGTCACAGGGCAACTTTTTTTTGGCAACTTTAATGGCAAAACAGACACAGATCTTCACACTGAATTCAAGCACCAAAATTTTTATTTCAGGCAGATTTGGTTACAAAAATAAAGTGGATTCAATATTTGATAATTGATAATAAAATCTAGAAAACAATCTGATAACTTCCTACCCACATTCAGGACAATCTCCCAACTATAAGCACAAAATTAAACTGTAAACTCTGTGAAGTTGATATAACGGCCTGCTTTTTATATAAAGTCATATTTACATCAATACAGGTCCGGTAAACAAAATAGCTCCAAGAATTGTAGAAGAAAAGTTACATTGCACATCAAGATGAAGAGCCTCCTGCACAGATTCAAATGTCATACAATATTTAAAGATGACACAATATTTTAATGTAGAAATAAAACTGGACTCACCAACATTAGATCTCAGTACTTTCTTTTCCCTTAAAGTTATAATATAGAAGATTTTCATTTCATTGTCTTTCACAGCACCTTTGGCAATAATCGTTAATTGCAAGTGTGTTTTTGGACCTCACTTCAGTTTCATCGTCTGTAGTCATCGACCTTTTCTTTGTTTGTTCGGCCATAATAATAGTTTACTCACAGCACTGGCAGAGACCGGGAAAAACAGTACGCCGCTTCACACACAGGTGAGTTGAAGAGAGTCTGCTGCGTTAAAAGCCTTGTTAAAAGCCTAACTGTGCGCCGCTTGTGATTTTTCCGGGAAAGTCATACACCCGCGTCGTAATACTGCAAATGCAAGGGCTTTCATCAGTGGGCCATAGGCTCAGTCACCATTGTGTTGCCTCATTTGGCGATAGTGTCTTAACAGACATTTGTTTAGATGAAAATCATCGAGATTATATCTTTAAACAGACAGCTATTTGAGGAATTAGTGAAGGAGCATGTACAAACACAAAAACCTAAAGTTCCAGACAGTAAACTTTAAGTTTCAAATTGTTCCAGCAAGAAATGAACAAAAACACCACAACAGGTGGTCTAAACATAAACTTTTCTGAACTAGATTTAACCAAAAAAAAAAACACCAGTGTACTTCAAGTGTTTACTATATACTATATTTATAATACAATGATACAACACAATACAAATTTCCTTCCTGCTGTAAGATGAAAAAAAAAAAAATCCAACTTTGAAAGCAATCTCGTTCAAATTGCCTACTATCTGGACTATTTTTAGTCTTTAATTATCCGAGGGGGTTTGCTGCGNACCTGCCCCGCCCTGATTAGTTTCACCTGTCCCTCATTATCCTTCCTCCCTAGTGTATTTAGTCTGTGCGTTCCCCTCTTTCAGTGTCAGTTTGTTTGTTTTGCGATGTGCCAGCTGTATTCCCACGTTCATCCGCCAGTTACCTGCTTGCAAGCTATTTTTTGATTATTAAAGCACTGATATTATCCTGCCATCT
>NTHP01000150.1:292959-310350 GCA_003416845.1 Oplegnathus fasciatus
AGAACATAATAGAATGAGCAACAGCGAGATTTAACGCCTGCAGAAGTGAATTAAAGATAGAGATTAAAACGCTGCACCTTGTAGACGTCGTGGTTTCCGATGATGGCGTCAAAGACTGTGTAGAGGTCGTTGAGCAGGTCGACCACCTCGATGGGTTCGCTGTTGGCCGAGATGGTGGTGAAGCCAACGATGTCGCTGAAGTAAAGTGACACACTGTCAAAATGCTCCGGTTCGACCGTACCGCCCACCTTCAAAGCCTCGGCCACAGACCTGAGGAGAGAAGAAATGTGTAAAGTCGACAGGTGAACGTAGAGATAGATAAAGATGACCCACAATTTATCTTCAGTCAAAACACAACATGGTGAAGCTGCTTTGAGGGCATTTTATTAAATTACATTTGGGGCTATTTATTTATTTATATCCACTGTATCTACACTGTAATTCTGTAATTTCTTTTGTGTATTCATTTTTTTTCATTTTAGCTTCTTTTACCCTCCATTTTATTTTATTTGTGTTCCTCTGGTAGCTTGCCTTTTTATGTCTTATAAATCATATATTAAATTATATATATATATATATATATATATATATATATATATATATTAAAGCATGCATACAAATAAACTTACCTCGAGACATAAAAACACACATGCATGTAAACTGCAAAAACAACACCCATCTCAAGAACTCATTTTAATTATTGTTTGGACTTAACAGGAAAGGCTGGTACAGGTGACTACTTAAAGAAATTAATTCGCAATTGGAAAAAAATCTAAATTGAACATTTTTTGAGAACAAATAGATATGTAGATTTTTTTTAACAACACTGGGTTGCCAGATATGGAGCCCCAAAGAGTTCAATATTAAATAAATAAAAAATAGATTATGAAATGAATAATTATATAAATTGTGTAAAATATATAAATGAACCAACAACAAATGTGACTTGATGAATAAATAATAAAATAAGAATAAGAATAAGAATAATAAAAATAACTGTTTTGGAAAATTCTACAAAACTTTTTATGAAAGTCAAAATTATTATGAAAATAATATTGAAATAATATTTCATAATGTGGTGAGTTTTAAAAATTTCTTAAATAATTTCATAAATATTGTTTCATTTATATTCACACAATTAATTCATGTGATTATATATTTCATATTTATTTATTAATACTGAACACTTTGGGACTCTGTAGATAAACTCATTAACATGCATATACACATCTAACTCTGCGCTGGAAACGATACATTAACTTGCAATAATAAACTCGTAATTTGGTGCCAATATGCGTGTCTGCGTCTGCATGGAGTACATTTTTCTGTATGTACAACCATCTCAGCATGTTTGAATCTGCGTACGTCGATGTGTCTGCGTTAACTCACGGAGGCAGCATCTGTGTCAGCAGCTTCTCCGTCTTCTGTTTCTCGATCTCCAGCTCCTCTGTTCGCTCCCTGATCAGCTCCTCCAGGTTGGACGAGTACTGCTCCAGCATCCGCAGCATGGAGTCTATGATGTTGGTCTTCTTCCCCTTGTTGATGTTCTTAAACTGAGAGGAGAGAGACGGAATAAAGGACAGGAAGTACAGGAATAAAATACAGAGGACAAAACATAACAAGACGTTTATCTGATTAAGTACAGTACAAGCGAAAGAGACCATTTTCAATCCAATATGCTACAAATATCCAGTTTTTTGTTCAGAATTTCATTTATTTAGGATTTAAAAACCATGTAAACAACATTTACAATTCAGTAGGGCTTTAGATGAAGAATCAATTCACAAAAAATAAAGTAACCAGCACCAAGAGATCAACACTAGTTGTTTTAAAAAAAAACCAGCCACTTTGGCAAACCAATATATCAGTTTAAGACCAGCTAATAATTAATTTTGTCTTTTTGACTCATTACAGGCAATTAAACTGACATCCCAACGAGCCCACCTGGTCGAAGATCTCGTCAAAGCTGGGTCTCTTGTCCGGCTGTTCGTTCCAGCACTGTTTCATCAGCTGGATGCACTCTAACGGAGCGTAGTCCGGACTGACCACCGGGCGACACAGAGGAGGAGGCTTACGCAGCTTCTCCATTATGTCTAAAAAAAAAAACAGAGGAAAATATGCTGTTATGTGTGTGGTCATTGTTTTTTAGCCATGCAAGCAGTTTGGCAATGTTGGTCCGTCAGTAAAACACACTCCAGATCAAAATATCTTGACACAGACAGGTTCAAATTTCATTTTAACACCAGCATGCTCCTAGTTGCTGATGTTTAGCTGATAATGTTTACCATGTTCACCATCTTAGTTAAGCGTGTGACCATGCCAAGGTTTTTTGAATAGCAATAACACAAAGTACAACTAAGGCTGATGGGAAAGTCATTCGTTTTGCAGGTTGTTTGGTCATAAATCAAAGTATTGGACAAATTAAACATTTTGACATCATGATGGCGCTAGAGGAAGAGTCAGAGTGAGCACCAAAGTCTTTATAATTCATCCTGAGTGGGACATGAATGTCGGTAATGAATTTCATGGCAATCCATCCAGGAGTTGGGAAGATATTTCACTCTGAACCGAAAACCTCATGGTGGCACTGGAGGGAAAGCCACCAAAGTCAGTAGGATTCATCCTTTTAGGGCTGCAAACGTCAGTACAAGATTTCATGACAATCCACCCAATATGAGCTGAAATATTTCTGTCTGGCTGGTAGCGGACCAACTGAACCATTAGCATTAACCGTATGCATGCTAACATGGTAATGCTACCCTTTGCATAACATCTAATAGCTCAGTTTGCTCTGATTGATACCAAAGGAAATCAAAGGAGCAAGAGAAGAAAAGCTGTGTTATCAGCTCCCTCGCTGCTGTTTAGGGGACAGATTGGATTTAAGTTTTAAAGTTAACTTGTTAGCTTAGGTTCAGGAGCAGGGCCACGCCTCAACCACACCTCTAATCACCTGTCAGGCCTATTTATACCTGGTAAACCCATCCTGTCTCAGTTTTCTCGACCCACCCTCCCCTTTCCTCCCTTATTCAAACCTCCCAGGTGACTCAACTCCTGAGTCTCCTCTTCCCCGGCCTTCAATATCCATCCCAGGCCCGGCCTAAACGGACTACTGCCTCCCCTTCCTCACATCCATTCATCCATCCTTCCCAATACCCACCCAATACTTCCTCATGTCATTAAACCTTTAAAATCACATTGTTGTGGCTAATTTAATTTAAACTGTCACTTTTTGTGGCCAGAAAACTGTCCTTATCAGAACTTACTGCCAGCAAACAGGCTAGACTTGCTCAGAAATTAGAAGGATGAGACAATTTTCTGCTCATCTTTATGTGCATAAAAATCATATAGCAGCTTTAATTTGTTAGCAAATGTAACAGCGATTGTAAACTTAACAAAAACAGTACTGGGGGTCTGTATTGATCAGGTTTGTGGGAGTTTGTTTGTGAAGTTCTTGTCTTGCCTGTGGCGGACAGGTCCAGCATGCAGAACGGAGGCCCTCTGACCACCACCTCCTGCATGACGATGGCAAAGCTGTACACGTCGCCAAGCAGAGTCCCGTGGAGCCCCGGCTGCCCAGGGATCCTCAGGATCTCCGGAGCCGTCCACAGCAGCTCTGGAACACACAGAACAAAATTAGTTTGCTACTGTAGTGGCAACTCATATGAGATTCTGGTTCATAAACTTGATCTGATCTCTCACCGTCTGCAGGCGGTTCGATGTAGGGGAACCTCTGGGCCTCCAGGACCTCGTTGTAGCCGTAGTCTGTGACCTTCAGGACAAAACGCCCGTCCACCACACAGTTACGGGACTTCAGATGACTGTGGGACACTCCGCGGTGGTGGAGGTACTTCATTCCCTGAGACAGAAAACAAACAAGTCAGACTGTTTTCAGCAGTGAATTAATGTGACTAAGTACATTTACTCAAGTACTGTATTTAAGTATAAACTTGAGGTACTTGTACTTTACTTGAGTCTTTTCTTTTTATTCTACTTTCTACTTCTACTACAATTATCTGACAGCTTTAGTTAATTTACAAATTAAGATTTTCACTCTTAAACAGACAAATCTTGAGTTGCAGAAGGAGGGAAGATTATATTTAACGTCTAAACTGCCAAAAATATTTGTGTTTTTTGTCACATGCCACCACCACTCGTCTTATCAGCTCCCGTCCCGCCTTCCCTCCATATTGACCTTAATCAAATCCAGCAGCAGAGACGACTTGAACATCCAGTCCAGTTTGACGTCGTCGTTCAGCAGCAGGTCCTCCAAACTTCCTCTGGAGCAGAACTCGGTCACGATGGCGAACACGCCGCAGTCATGAAAGAAGCCCAGGAAAGGGTTGACGTTCTCATGACGCATATCCTTCATCTGTAGCCCAAAAAAAACAACAACTTTATGAGGCTGGTTTCTGTTATTAGCTGTGTTTTTCATGACTTGTGCTTTGTTAATTTATTTTCCAACTGTCTTTGTGTCACGTACCAGCTCAAACACTTGGCTGGTTTTGGGGTTGATGTTGCTAAACGCCCCATCAGGAAGCCTCTTGAGCCACGCCCAGTCACCCTGGAGGAGAGAAACACCAAACAGCAGTTACAGTTAAGGACAGCTGCTTTCTCACCTTTTCAAGCCACTAAACTAAACTGATGCTGCCACATAAGATCATGCTTTTCATTTTATTGGGTTTTATTTAAACTGAAGGATTAAAGTTGATAAAATATCCCAAAAACTGTCAAAAGTTTACGGTGTTGAAAATGTTTTTCTCGTGGTAGTTACTCATTTTATGAGATTATTTTGGGCAGACTAAAAAGTAAAACCAAACAAGTGAGAAATTTTGCACCCATCAGCCAAGTTTGTGAACCGATTGGCCAACCTCACTGTCAATCAACATATCAATAATCCTGGCCCTTATAGACAAAATCATGCTTGTTTGTAACCCTTCTTCCTTGTGTTTTATTATGGCGATCTAATCAACATGTGAGCCTCACAGTTAGGTTGTTGGTTAGTTAGTTCACTGAACACTTGCCTGTTATTTTTTGCTTGTGATGCTTTTGTGAGCAAATAATTCACATTCTAGTAGTTGACCTTTGACCCCTATGAAGTCGGAAAGTCAGTGACATGGTTTGATTTGAGTTCAAACCTGAGTAAAAGCCACTCTGTGTTAATCTTTGTTGTTTTTTATTATTCTTTATTTTAATTCTCGCCTGTTTTATTTATTAGTTATGAGGCTGTTGTGAGCTCATAGTTGCTGCCAGTTTCACCAAAAACCTCACAGACGTCACTGATTAGCTGTGCTGCTGTTCTGTAATGAGCTCTCATATCTGACACCTTCTTAATTCTGATAAAATACTTTTTTGTAACAATTCTTTCCAGGCGAACCTAAATTCTACGTGTATATAATCCATCATAAATCTTGAATGCAACTATTCACAACAAATACATCTGAAATTTATTCTGAAAAAACGTGCAACAAAAATCCATATTTGAAGCTAATGAGAGACTTAGAGAGGCTGATAAATGGAAGTAGGACAAAGAGTCGTTTTAGCCTGGGACTGGAAGGGATAAAGACATGTAATTTTGGCTGTCTCGACTGTCTCACCTCATAAATGACGACGTTGGAGTTCTCGTAGGTGGCCGGGGATGAGGTGGAGACCGGCGACATGACGCTGCGGTCCGACACGCTCCTCATGCCGCTGGTCCTGCTGTCACTGTGACTCAGCTTCTATAAAAAGGAGTCCAGTTCAGGATGTGAATTTTGATGTTTATGTTTGATCCTGACAGTTCAAGAAATGCCTGAACCCACTAAGAAATATGGATAATACATCAAAACAACCTCCTCGTGCATAGTTTTACTTCCAGAATGAATACAAGAAAAAGTACGACTCCGACAAGATGTCAGGGTCAATCGGACGGGGGGGCTGACCTTGTTGCTAAGCGACGGATTTATGAATGTGACGTCAGCCAGAGTCAGCAAGATCTTGTTTGGACCCCTGACCAGCCGAATCTGATTGATGCGTCGCCTAGGCGACAAGAGACAGCAGGACAGAGTGACAGAATATTATGAATCAGAAAATAATTAATTCTAATTTTAATGATATTCTAGAGCTGCCAGACCAGACAAGCATGATTTAAGACTTCCTGCTGACCTGATGCAGTAAATCAGTGCCACTGCAAAAACAGGGGCGGCCATCGCTCCGATGAACATGCTGATGGTCGAGAACAGATCCACCCCTGGAACAGAAGAAGAAGAGTTTGGATGGAAAACATTATAAAAAGGTAGAAAAACAAATGAAAGAATACAGATTGTAACGTTAAATTCAGCCAGCTTTACCATGGACTTTGAATTTTGGACCCTATTTCAAATAGGTTTATTTGTCCCTGATCACCATTAAAAATCTTAATAGTAAACCAAAACCAGCACACACTGATGTACAGTATATATTTCTGTGTGTTCCTAACCCCCTGAGCAGATGACTCCTGGAGTAAACCAGCAGGAGGAGTCCGTCCTGGGTCCGTAGCCGCGAGGGAAGTGGATGTCTCGACCCAGGAAACGCACCATACCGACCTCCATGTCGATCCTGTCATTAATCAAATCGATCAAGTTATTAACGCAACAATAACACCTGAGATGGCATCCCATTCTTCGAGTACGGGTCTAAGCAAACCTTTGAGTATAATGCAACTCAAACTTAAACCTGGAAAATTTCGGTATGGTCCTTTAACTTTAGTCTTTGTCCTCTCTCACTGGCTGCTCTGTAAATGATTGAAGGATTGCTAAGAAAAAAAACTATTTGTGCGTTAATATCTCTCTAATTGTGCCAGCTGTGTTAATAGGAAACACTAAACACTTGATCCCAGTCCTCATATACCTGTATGTTGGCTTCAGCTCCCAGGAGAGTCCGTCTGTGTCCAGTATGAGGTAGTCCAGCAGAGCTGCTCCAGAGCCGTTGGTTTTGATGGGGTGGCTGAAGCCCTGCAACGTAAATAAGATACAGTATTTAGCTGGAACTGCCCTTTTAGATAAATAGACACATTATTTATCCCCGGGGGGAAATTCACACATTATTATGGGCTTTTGCCATTTTATTATGTTGGGTTTGGATACTAAAAATTTGAGTATAATCAAATGTTAAAGGGTAATTCTTCAACTTTATAGTCTATTTTGGTCTAGATAGAACATTTTAGGAAATCAAACAAACAATACAAATATGAGTCTAGAAACGGTTCCTTATCAATGCTGCACTGAATTCCTTTAGATAAAATTAGATTTTTTTGTAATTTAATGTAATCATGAACTGTTTAAAAATGACGACCAATAAAAGTACTCTAGACAACATCTTTACCTTGATTTTTCCAGTGACACCAAATCATACAGAAATGAATTAATATGACACATTTTTGCTCTTTTATGAACAATTCACCTTTTTTAATATTCTCAAATCTTATCATTTGTTACATATGCAGTAAAATATTTGTGTAATATTTGGCTGCCACTTACGTTACACAACATGTAGGCTTCATATTTCTTGTACTATTACTGGTATTCTTTAAAACAAAAGCTTTTCTGTGACTCAGAGAGTTGTCTCACTTTAATTTTGCAGCCCTTACCATATGTTTTCCTCAGAAATTGTATTTATACAAGTTACAAATCCAGTCTAGGTATAAAATGTGCAATCCTGAATGGTTACATTAGATAATATTTTGGTATTAACATTTACCAAGTGTGCTTCTACCTGTTTTAGACTCCAAACTGTGACAATCAACACATTTCTAGTGAACAAGCTTCATCCAGCGAAATTTTCTGGAACATTTTCTGAGATTACAGGAACATTTACTGTATATTCCAGCCTCCCTGACTGTTTCAAACACTGTGTGTCTTATCCACGATCCTCTCAGTACCTGGAAGTCCAGGTTGCGGGTGTGTCGAGCCAGGTTTCCCCCAGACATCCACTCCCCGGACCGCCGAACACGATGCACCGCGTGAGCCATGAAGAGGACGGAGCTGTAGATGGTGCCGAAGAGAGGAGACACCTGCAGAGGACACGCAGACAGATTTCAGCTCGGACTGCCTTGCTCAAGGGCACCTCAACCATCCTCTACACCTGCATGCATCACCTGCTGTGGCTTCAGCGTCCTCGCCACCTCTCCCCTCTCCATGGCCTCTCTGTAGGCCTCATAGAAAGACACCTGGGGGGAGTCGATGGTGACGGTCAGCACGGCGTCGTAGGCCCGCAGCAGTTTGCTGTTGCCCTTCAGAGCCGGGTAGGTCACGTTGCGGTGGGGCAGGCTGTAGAGCAGGGTGTCGTAGGGCACGAAGACCAGGGAGCCGTCGATCATCTGCATGTCGTAGGCCGTCTCCAAGAGCAGCTTCTGGGCTCCACCGCCAATTAGAGCCGAGTGCATGCAGAGGATCACAACTAGGACGGCACATAATATTACATTCAAAACCTTACTTAAGTAAGAGTATATAAGTATTATCAGCAAAATGTACTTAAAGTATCAAAAGTAAAAGTACTCATAGTGCAGTAAAATGTTCCCTTGTTGTTTTACTTTATATCTGATGTTTCTGGATTAATATCACTGCTGCATTAATGTGTATGTTGCATTTTACTGCTGTAGATGTTTCAGGTTGAGCTCATTTTAACTACTTTATATACTGTTGGGTAGTTTAATCTACAGCAATGCATCATGGTCTATAAGATCATCATATGTTTGTAGCGTCACTGTCCTGTGAGAACCACCTCTCTAAAAAGTTTCATGATTTGTACTTAAGTACAGCACTTCAGTAAATGTGCTTAGTTACATTCCACCACTGGTTCAGTAACAGCAGTTGTTGAACTAACAATAGCAGCAGTAGTTAAATATGTCTGTTTGATTTAAACACACCTCTGCTGCCAACGTCACATCCAACAGATCAGAGGTTGGGTCCTCTCACATGACCCCCAATACTTTTATTATGTTTCTTACAGGTGTGTGTTATTAATACAAACAAGGAAAAGGAATGGTGGTTTGGGGAAAAGGCTGAGCATGTATTAAAAAACTGTAGGTTTTTAAAAAATAAGTAAGTAAAATAAATATTAAAGAAGGAAAAATAGGGTCTGTAGTGAGGTCTGGGACTGGAAACGAACTCACCTCGTATTTCTCTCATCTTGCGGACCTTGGACAGAGTTCGTCTGATGCCGTGAGGTGTGTTCTCCATAAAACTGACCAGTCTGACCGGCAGACCATGGCTCCTCAAGGAATCAGCTACCTGGACGGGAAAGAGACAACACACACACTGACCATGAGCTCAAACAGGGAAATGAAACAGCCAGAGGAGAGAGAAAATGTAAAAAATAGTCACATTTTGAGCACTTTTCCCCTGAATTTCTCAGTATGAAACATATTTTTTGTTTTGGCTTCATAATTAGGTATTTAACGTACCAGAAAACTGTGGGTTTATCTGTCATCTCACAGTTTTATTGGATTTGTCAGGATGTAGGCAGCTACTAGAGACTAACAGCTGTTTTTCTGCAGAAATGTGAGAAATAAAAAAATATTCAAACCTTGGTGGCCGTCTCCACCCAGATGTCCTCTGAGGAAGAGATGATGCCGATGTGGGCCCACCTGAAGTAGTTTATGATGCTGAGCAGCACCCAGGTGGGCCTCGGCATGGAGCGGGCAAAGGTTGGGTGGCTCCGAACATCATCCAGCTCATAGCCAACACAACCCCAAGGAAGCAAAGCCTGGAGGGGGAGAGACAGTAGAGGAGAAAATGGACATTATTTTATGGCATTTCTAATGTGCACACACAAACCTAAAATCTCCAGAAACATCACTTACTTTGTTCCAGCCTTTGCTCAGCATTGAAGCAGCATCACAGTATCCGGGGTTGGCTGGCCCAATGTACCCTGAGGCCCTGGTGTGGAAACCCATGAAGGCCTCCAGGGCCCTTGATGTCTCACATGGCTCCTGAAGAGTGGCAATCAATTAATCAATGAACCAACCAGCCAGCCAGCCTGTAACTGCTCCTCACTCGCTTCTCAGACAAGTCGGTTTGTAAAATCATCTTGCAGCAGGACAAACGATCAAATGTTCAACCATTAATGTGCTTAAATCCTTCACAGATTCCCAGTTATTCATGTTTTTAGTCAAACCTCAGTCTAACCATTAGTCATGTGAAATCCAAGATGGCACTACATTTTCTTCCCTCACCTACTGGAGTGCTACTCAGCAGCGTTGTGCTGCCACTGATGGCAGGGAGCTGTGTGGCTGTTGTAATATAGCATGTGACCACAGCTGGCAGCACTGAGTGGTGGAAGAAGTTCTCAGATCTTTTACTTAAAGGACAAGTGTGTACGATTTCGGGGGACAACATCACCGCTAGAAGCCACTAAATCCTACACACTGGTCCTTTAAGTTAAAGTAACAATACTACAGTACAGTGCAGAAATATTCTGTTAGGGAAAAGTCATGCACTGGAAATGTTATGTATGTAAAAGGACAAAAGTAAAAGTACTCAGTATGCAGAATGGCCCATATTAAAATAATATAGATTTTAAGTGCTGATGCATTATGTACTTTAATGTTGCAGATGGTAAAGATGGGGCTAATTTTAACTACCTTGTATACTGCTGCGTAGCTTAATCCATAATAATACATCAGAATTTATTTGTTGATTATATTTTTTAATAATATAGTCTACAATAATCTGAATCTGAAAAGTACCTAGTAACTAAAGCTGTCAAATAAATGTAGTATAGTAGTACAAGTATAAAGTAGCAAAACATGGAATTACTCATGAAAAGTACAAGTACCTCAAAACTGTATTTAAGTACAGTACTTAAGCAAATGTACTTTCCACTCTGAAAGCTGTATCCCCCTGATTAGTTTTTCTGTGCATTGTATGTATCGTTTTTTTACAATATTTTGTTTATTTTTTTGGAATAGTGTGGGAGTTTTTAGACAGCAGAGATTACAGCTAAATAGCTGTAAAAACGACATTAGAAGAGAGTGTTTGGAGGATATCATGGATACGGATGAAACCAAGTTACGATGATGTACAAGTACCCACGTTACCTCTAAATTTTCACGGGAACTGTAGTTTTTTCTGTGCTCAGAAAGTAGACGTTGTTTACTTTTATTAAAATCACGAAGCTTTTAATTTCTAACAGGAAGTTTCTGTAATGGATGCCAATTTGTCTGAGAATGCTAAGTGAGAGATTGGCAGCTGTTTCCCCCTGTTTCCAGTCTTTATGCTAAGCTAAGCTAACCACATCCTGGCTCCAGCTCTGTACGTAACGCACGGACATTAGATTGATGCCAAAAAATACTTTGGTTTTCTGCACACAGATGTTGATTTATATATATCAGCAGAGATAATGCTGATTGATCTGCTACATTTGGTGGTTTAATTCACATTATTTTCAGCGTCGCACCTGCAGCACAGAATAGTCGAACGTCGCAGCGTAGGACAGCGAGGGGTCCCTGTTGATGCGGTTGACGGCCAGCTGTGCCGCCACACTGGGAAGGGCCTTGGCAAAGAGAGGGTCGCACCCCCAGGGTCCCACCACCCCGACCCGAAACCAGGCTGCCTCTGCTGGACAGGGCAGTAAACACAGGAGAACCAGGAGGAACCTCAGGAGGCCATGGAGGGATGGAGAGAGAGAAATGGGTGAAAGAGGGGAAGGAAGAGGAGGAGAGGATGATGGGTCGACGTCAGGAGTTTTGTCTGGCGTCTGCTTCCATGTTTGAGGTAAGATGATGAAGGCACGGCGCTGTGGTTGCATCTCAAGGATCACCACTTCCAGAGCTCACAAGAACCTGGAGGCAGACGGTCTGAAGGTGCTGCTGCCCTGGAACAACGAAGAACATAGATCATAAATCAGAAGATGACCTCCAGAAAGACCTACATGTGAGACATTTTACAACGTGTTTACATGTGGATTTTTCAGTCAGTACTCAGATGCTTTACTTAAGTAAAAGTACCAATACCAAAATATAAAAATACTCCGTAACAAGTAAAAGTCCTGCATTTAATATTATACTTACAATAAGTATTATAAGCTAAATTTACTTAACGTATCAAAAGTTAAAGTACTCTTTATGCATAAAATCGTCCCCCCGTGCCTGATATAATAAATTACATTATTAATACTGATGCATCAATGTGTAAGCAGCATTTTACTGTTGGAGCTCCAGGTGGAGCTACTGTAGTTTTAACTACTTTATATACTGTTAGTTTAGTCCAATGGTTCCCAATCTGGGGGTTGGGCCCCTCCAAAGGGTCACAGGATAGATCTGAGGGGCCGTGAGATAATTAATGGGAAAGTAAAGAAGAAAAAACAAAGTTCTGATACACAAATTTGTATTTATTCTTGAGACTTTTCTCTAATCTTTGATTTTCCTGTGAAATAATTTGACCTCTTTGAGCCTCAGGCAGTTATTTAAATGAGGAAGTTTGGAGGGGAAACTGCTGCTAACAAATCGAAGACAAGTCAAAGTGGTTTCATCTTAAACAATGTTATATTTTTAATACTATCATGTTTTTCTTCATACAATTTTAATCTGAAAAGTAATTAGTAGATAAAGCTGTCAAACAAATGTAGTGGAGTTGAGGTATAAAGTAGGAGAAAATGGAAATACTCCAGTGAAACACAAGTATCCCTCAAAATTGTACTTAAGTACAGTACTTGAGTAAATGTAGTTACATTCCACCACTGGTTTTAGTTTAGTTTAGTACTGAACTGAAAAAATATAGACTGTCATGGTCCGTGGCTGGGCCCTTGCTTGTTCCCAGTGTTTCTTACTGTTTCCTCCTCTTTGTGTTCTTTGTGATCCCGTTTGTCTCTTTCTTGTGTTCTGTGTTGTCTCTTATGTCTCGTTCCCCGCACTGGTCTTGTCTTTGTCTGTTTTCAGTTTAGTCATGCACATTTCCTGTTTTATTTTGTATACTTGCCTCTCATGTCAGACACTTCACTTCCTGCCCTTGTGTGTTTCCCGCTTGTTTGATTACCTGCTCCACTCCTATTAGTTGCACCTGTCCCTCGTTGTCCCCTCACCTGTCTCCACTCTCCCATCAGCCCTTCACTATATGTACCAGTCCTCTTCCTTTGTTCTTGGTCAGTTTGCCCTGTGTTGCCATGTGCTTCAGTTCTTTCTTGTGCTCCCGTGTTTCCATGTTCCTGTGTCAACCTGCCAGTAAGCAACAAATAAACCCTTCTTCTGCACCTGCTCTGCCTCTGTGTCCTGCGTTTGGGTCCACCCCGCTATCCCACCGTAACATAGACTCGACCAAGTCTTTTTAATAAAATCTAGCAGACCGGTTGACTTCAAAATTAATCAAATCCAGCTCTTTTTTTTCTCTCCTCTTCAGGTGTTTCCTTGCTGATAGAAAATCAGGCACAAATTCAGCAATGCGCCCGTCATTTATTCATGCAAGTTAGGAAAAAGAAGTTAATTGGGAAGTCTGCATAGTGTTTGCAGTGCTGTGATATAGACAGTAAGAGACAAACAAGTCTTACACAGAAGCTGGAAGAAAGCTGATTGGACAGATTTATAATGTTTTGACTTTTAATGCAATTTAAATGAAGTCTTGCGAGAGCAGTTTCAGTGACTTCAGGCTGGGAGATTTTACCTGGCTCAGTCAGCTGCAGCAGGATTATCTGGTGTGACCCTCTCAGACCTGTACTGCATCATAATCCTCGTGTCACTGAGAGAAGACAAACTTGTGGGGTGAGAAAGTTTTCAAGACCATTAAGATTTTCTTAGATGTTGCAAATGTGTGAAGATGCAGAGTGCATGTGTCAGTATCTGTCTGCAGCAATATGTGTTTTCATCCCCGCAACCTCAGTCATGTCAGCAATGTGGAATGAAACTAAGTACATTTACTCAAGTACTGTACTGAAACTTTACTTGATTCTTTGCTTTTCATTCCACTTTCTTCTGCTCCACTACATCTCAGACGGAAATACTGTTCTTTTTTTATTCCACTACATTTATCTGACAGCTTTAATTACTTTACAGATTAAGAGTTTATAAAATATGACGTTTCAGTATAAATTAAACCAACTAACAGTGTACAAGAGTACACCTGAAACGATTAGTTGATTAATCGATTAGTCAATTGACATAAAATTAATTAATTAATTAATTATTTTGACAGTCGTTTCAGTCATTTTTCACGTAAAAACATTTCATGGTTTCAGCTTCACAAATGTGAAGATTTGCTGCTTTTGCTTTCAGTTATTTTAATAACTTAAATGTATTTTTTAATCTTGAGGTTTGGACTGTTGGTTGGACAAACAAACATTGTGAAGGTGTTTCTTTGGACTCTGGGTAATTGTGACGGCATTTCTCACTATTTTCTGAATTTTTACAAACCAATCAATCAATCAATTAATGGAGAAAATGATCAGCAGATTAATCCAGAATGAAAATAATCACTAGTTGCAGTCCGATAGAAAATAGTTCAAAATGAGCTCCACCTCAACCAACTCCAACAGTAAAATCCTGCCTTTACATTAATGAGTAATAATAATCTAATGAGCGAATATATAATAGTAGAACAGTCACAGGACACATTTTACTGCATTGAGTACTTGAAGTACATTTTCCTGATTATACTTACATACTTTTACTTAAGTAACATTTTCAATGCAGGATTTTTACTTGTAACAGAGTATTTTTACAGAGTGGTATCAGTACTTTTACTTAAGTGAAGGATCAGAATACTTTCTCCACCACTGCATGTCAAACACAACAACACAGTCATCTTATAACAGATACTGTTAGCTGTGTAAATAACGCAGTATCAGTCAGTATCATCTTTTAAATTACTTCTTAAAACCCACTTCACCAGACCTGCACGCACACAGACTGACTGTACCCATTTTTAATTTCAGATCATATTTGGATGTTCTTGTTCTGTGTTCTCTTGCTCATACACGCTATTTTATACCCATCATGCATCTGGCTATTCTTCTTTTCATGCCTATTATAATTATGTTTATTAAAGGAGTCCTACCAAGCATTGATGAGATGGACTTCTGCACCAAAGCGCCAGAGCAATGGGTCGTTTCATCACCTCCTCTTTTGGTTTACATCCAAAAGGCAGAAAAGATCCTGTATTTACCTCTCCACCATCAGGAACCAAGTGAGTGTCACTGCATTACGAGGATACATACGTGTGACTGGTGTAACTGGTGGCGTATCTGAAGGTTTACAGCTCGTACGAGTGTGTGCGAGACGACCTAGAACAAGTGTGTGACCTGTCCTGTCAGATTATATCAAATCCAATCAGGATCGTTGTAGCTGTAAGCCGCACTCACTGAGGGGAAGTCAAAATGATGATGATGATTATTATCATATTTATCATTATTAGTTTGGTGTAACAAAACTTTATAAACTCACAGTTTCGTCCAGTCAAACGTGGAAAAAGTTTGATTTACTTCATGTTTTTACAACTTCATGTGCAGACCAGATGACTGAGAGGAATGCAGCAGCAGTGGTGCATGTGGTCCGAGACGCTGGTCTGAATCCACCGTGTTTTATATGCACACATGGTGTTTAATAACACTTTTACCATCCCTGATTGTTACCATAGGCAACTGATATACAGAATCCCTTTTTAACTTTAGAAAAGTATCTTTTACTACAGCTTCACTCGTGACTTAGGGTGCTGCAGAGGAACAAATTATCACATCATCAGGCTCATAATTTTATTTCTTTTTCATATTATCTTCATTATTATCTTTTTAATGACAAAATACTTGGGTCCTGCAAGTTTTTCCATGTGTTTCATCCCCCAATTGACCTAGTTTTTGTAGTTTTACCCAGCATCTGCGTAAAAGTACAAGGAACTGTTGTGTTGCTCGCTCACACACCTGATGAAGGTTGTGTAGATCGAAACGTTGTAAAGAAATACACCTGTAGTAAGTGAGAAAGTGTGTGGCATTTTTTTCATTTTTATATAAATTTAAATGTCACAGCAGTGAAACAAAATGTAGGTTTGCATTCTCATATTTTAATAACTTTTTAATTTGTATGTTCTATTTTTGGCTGATAAAAAGTATTTAATGCCCAGCAAGTACAGGATGGAAAAACACTGATGCATTGACATGAATGCACCTGTTAAATAAACCAATATAGTTAATCTCTTTTTCTTTCTCCTGTTCTTATTTTTACTTCTTTATCTTGAAATTCCTCCTTTCTAATAAAGTTCACCTGCATCCTGTGAAAAGTGAAAAACACATCTCGCTGTCAAAAACAACATTTTTCAGCTCATGAAAGTGAAGGTCGACCCCCTCTGACCCTCGGTTTGCACTTTGCATGTTTCCTCCATATTGTCTAACACACAGCACAGTGCTTCTCTGAAAGCTAGAGGGCAGCGCGACACAGAAACACCAACTCCAGCGAGTCTCCTGCACAGAAAACGGCCTCGCGTGGAGTTTTCTGGAAGAAAACGGAGGTTTCTACTTGGATCCAAACATAAAGCAAATATTGGCTTCCTCTGCTCTCGCTGAGTCCCACTCCTTCAGTGTAAGGGGTGTAAAAAGTTACAAGGCGTTGCACAATGTGGCAGAACAAACTGCACATTTCTACACAGTGAACGTCACCGTTCTGCCCTTTTCATGGGGCTGATGGGCTTTAAGTTGATTATCTGATTCAGCATTTTGCTCTTTTGTAATCAGACTCACCCTCTCCTTTGGGGCTTACTCGATTGTCATGATTCAAAAACATTTTTAAATGTCAAAAACAAGCATAATGTAAAGTAAAGGCATCAAAATGTGTATTTTCTCTAAAACTCTACATTAGACTGAATTACTGCCGTGTGCTTTATGTGTTACGAGAGGTGAGGTTTGGATATTAAAGTTGTAACTTTTATACCACTCTATCATACTCTCCATCTCTTTGAACTCGACTCTACCAACATTATGTCAAAACCAAGACAAATCAGTCCAGATGTGGAGCCCTGACCTGCCAGATGAACCCTCTGACTCCGTTACCGCTGCAGTACACATTTAAATACATTCTGCAGTTGAAAAATGGTTTTAAGAGTAATATAAGAATATAAGATATTGGAGCAATCTCTTTCATGGGGATGGTTCAGTTGTTCTTACTTGACCTAAGTATGGAGTCAAGTGCTGATGAAGGCCGTGAGATGTGGCTAAAAGCTCCACAAGAAATCTAGTTGGTGAACACTGATATAAACGGGAACTCCAAAGTCTGTTGACAGGTCTTGTTTTTTTTTTTGCCAAACTTTTATTTCTAAAGTCAAGAATGAATGTTCAAGCTCAAATGTGACCAAATACACTCCCCTCCAAAAGTATTGGAACAGTGAGGCCAATTCCTGTATTTTTGCTGTAAAATGAAAACATTTGGGTTTGACATCAAAAGATGAATATGAGACAAGAGAT
>NTHP01000150.1:319477-333727 GCA_003416845.1 Oplegnathus fasciatus
GGGAAATAGTCTCCTTGCAGCAGGGAGTGTGGCGGAGGGAACATGTCACCTAACATTAGGTGAAACACTACCGCCTTTGTCCACAGGGGGCGCCAAAATCAACACAAAATGAAAAGTTCCACAAAGTTGCTTTAACTAACAGCAAAGCACGTTTAAGAAATTACATCATCTATTCAAAACAGCAAAACATCCCATGTACGGTGGCTCTGAGAGCTCAACGCACTGCCACTTAAGAAAACATCTTCACCATCTGACACACACAAATGCAGGAAACACAACCAAATACGGAAACGCTGCACAGACCACCAAACTGTTTTCAGGGCACACTAAAAGTGATGGACATGCCCGGATGCCAGCTGGGTTCATCACTTTTTTGTGTCCCTGGAAACGGTTTCCGTTGCTGTCTGTGCAGCGTTTCTGAATTTGGATGTGTTTTCTCACTTTGCAGTGCTTTTTCTAAATGCTGTGCCTGTGTTGTGAAATTGGTGATGTTTTCTTAATTTGCTTGTCTATTTGCATGTGTTTTCTTAAGTTTTTTGTTCATTCTGTAGTATTTTTCAGGCACAGCACAAGAGCTTTGATTGGTTCTCATAATTAAACACACACTGGTCCTCATATTGCTCAACAGTAACAACCCGACACAAGTGGGGGAAATCACAAATCACTTTGCTGACTTGAATCATTTCGTTCGGTTCAGTTAAAAAAATCATAGTTGCTGACGAAGCTAAGCGGTCACATCACCATCCAAATGCACTTCAGATTGTACGTCAGTAAGTGAACCATTCATCCGTTCATACAGCCACAATGTTCAGCGCTGATTCACACAGTCTTCACTTCAGAAGTACATTAGTCTGTTGTTAGTCCAAGCTGTTGTCTTCAATCAGTACAAAACGAGCCTATACAAATGATGCTAGTTCATCTATAATTCTGATTGTGACATTTGTCCTTGTTGTTGTATGAACACAGCAATCTAGCTGAATGAAAATGTCCTTAAATGTCCAAGTAATGTCTTTAATATTTTAATATTGGCTAAAGTGATTATATGGGATGCCACAGAATTGAAAACAAACTAAGTTCACAGTAACTTATGACATACAGTATATATATTTATATATACGACATATATGACATACTTAAACTTGTGTGATGGCTTGGATTTCACTCGTTCGTAGCACCGCGGCAACACCAAACAGATGTATCGTACGTCATCAATTATATTTCCTACAGTCTTACTGTTTATATTCTTTTGTTAATTTTATGATATAGAGTGACTATACACGTTTGTAGAACTGGAGTTACAACCAAGTAACTTCTGTTTTGCCTACTACGTTTCAGTCATCGTGTTTACATTAATGACTTTGATCAAGAGCGTCTGTCGTAGTGATCAGAAGGTAGTTGAGATGGCTTTGCTAAATGTGTGTTACTGAAAAGAAGAAGATAACATTAAGAAAGTCTTTCTTTCTTCACTGTCAACAATCTCTAACTGCATCGGAAAATCATAGAAGAAAACACAACCAGCCCAAGCTGACCAATGAGAGCTCTTGTGTGATGTGTAGCTGCATTTCTGAGGGGGTACATGTCAGCTTTCTCTCAGCTACAGCATGATCTGCAGCTATGCCATAACCCCTTCACGCACAATTAAGTATAATCAGCTATGCAGATGACACAAAATTATATTTTAACAAGAAACAAATGATGGATTTCAGCTTTAAGTAGCTATCATTAGATTCAAAATGGGGTCATCCAACCAGTGTTTTCATTCTGCCAACGAGATCAAAGAGAGCAGAGTCTGTTCATATCCAGAGTCAACAGACTCAGACTAAACAAGTCAGAAGTTGGCATCAGCTTGTTTGTACTCTTCAATATTGGAAAGATTTCCTGTTTGGGACACAAAAGATGATGCTAAGTGAGCTCACAAAAACACTGAATGGACAGGAACAGATACCAATGAAAACCTTATGTATGTATCATCAGTTCCTCACTGCAGTTCCACATTGATCAAGCGATGTGTTTGTATGCCAACAGCTGAGACTAAAAGGCTTTAAAATCAATGCTAAATGCTGTGAAGGCCATTTAAAGCAGCAGAGACGGCAAAGGTACTGGAATATAGACTTGAGTGGAAAAAAAAATCACATCTGGTGCTTCTCTTGTGACATATTACAGAAAGTCCAATGTACTTTATCTTACCTGGAAAAATGAATGACTTCCATATGGCTTACTGATGTGTGTGTGTGTGTTTCCATGGACTCCAGTTATTTGGAAATATTTGTAACTCTTCCCTAAATACTCAGATTTTCTGCTCAGATTTCTATACAATCAGAACAATCTGCCAACTCAAACTAATGTTAAAGAACATTAAGTACTTCCACTTCAAATGCAAATGTGTGATCAAATCCCAGCAGCATTTTTGACAGTTGTGCAGCAGCTTTATAGACAGACTGGATTTGGTCTTTTAAGTAACATTTTTTTACATCAATATTTCTGTCATATATGTGTTTAGATTATTTTGATTCACTGATTGCTTTCTGTATTGTTTTATCTGTGACGCGTCCTACATATGTGGCCCATGGTAACAGCAGCTGTGAACCACATTTCCCATGTGTACTTGCATGAACAAGCACATGTGTGCTATATTTGATGTCTGCTCGGACATTCCCCCTTTGTCAAACATTTGCCCTGATGATGGTTTAAAGACCAAACGCTTGGCTTTTGATTAAATATCTGAATGGACCTTATTGTGCAGTGAATTTCTTCTTCAAAATTGGATGTTTTTGGCCTTCTTGCACCTTTAGCATTGTGTTGTGAGTGTGGTGACCATCTCAAAACCAAGCCTGTCTAGACAAATGACATACTGTTGAACAAGATTATGCTGCAGAACTGGATATTTAGTAGCAATGTCATTTTATACCTTCTTTCTTTTGAAACCAGAAGTTCACTTCAGCCCACTTTCTCCTTACCGAAAAAGGGAACACTTAGTGGAGGCTCCATTTTCTAATTCTGGCCTCATAAATGTCACATTAACTCTTAATCTATCATATAAACTCACATTTAACGTCCATGTTAAAGCAGATTGCTGGCCTCGAGGAAGACAGGGAAGAATTCCTCATTTATTCATTTGAGAATGTAGGAACACTTGCTCCAGTGGCACACAGGAAGGAGGTCTTTAAGAGCGACATGGTGTGTGTGGGAAGTAAAGTTGGGGTCTCTAAAGAAAACACAGGAGGAAATTGGACTTAAAGTAGCTGAAAATGCTCTCTCCACACACACACACACACACACACACACTCGTTATTTATTTTTGTCTTGGCATTTATCAAATGGCATCTCAGGATTTTTGTCTCGATACAGCGAGCGAGATGACTGACTTTATCTCAACCTTTTTCCAGACTCTCTTGGAGTCCTGCTGCTTTTAAAGGTCAAAGGGCAAAAGGTCACGAGCTGGGGTCAGCAGACAATTTTTAAAAGTGTGTGTGTGCAAAAGGGTTCGAGTGGCAGTTCAGTGACCTAGAAAGAAATTCCAGATGCTGAGGAATTTGTCTTTACTGGGAATTTTGTGTGTGTGTCAATGAGAGGAGAGGTCATGAGAACAGTGGAAAACGCACACACCACAAATACACTTCACAACTTCCTTTTATATGCTTGAGCCAATTCTCAGTCCCTTACAGATAGCACCAACTGCATTTTACAGCTACATCGATTCCATCTATTCAATAACTGTTTTGGATTTTGAACACAGCCAGTTAAGTTCTGGATACGGTCTCTCCTGCAACTATTCAAGCTCAACACAGTGTCTCTTGGTACCAAGAAGCTGTGACTTGCCCAGAAATTCCTTCATGTTGGGAAGAAAAAGCCTCTGGAGCAACATGAACGCCACAGAACACTAAAACCTTCCTTAAAAAACAATAGAAATGAAATACTCTTCAGCCTGAGAGCCATTAAAGGTGCTTTCACACCTAGAGTTTGGATTCTTTGGGCTGAGCTATAGTGGAAAAGTTTACTTTGTCACAACTACAGGCAAAATAGGGCTTGAAAATGAGAGTCACATGGATTCACAAGTATGTCGTGTGTTGGACCGAGTTTTGGCAGCCTGTCACCCTGCAAGAGATTTTGGTGATGAATTTGGGGGTTTAAAACAAATCTGATTACAACTCATGTAACTTTAGCAAAACATTAATGGACTCTGGTGCTCATACCAGTTAAAACAATGAATAAAAAGCTGAATATGGAAGCCCAAAGCTGCCATCAATCATCCTTGTTTTACAAAATAAAAAATAAAAAATGTGAAATCCAATTTCACATTTAATTTTTGAAAATACAATTCAGGCCAAAATAAAAATGTCCTAATACAAGCTCAGTTTGAACGAAAATGAAATGGAAATGGTCTTTATCATGGTCAGTCTAATAATAGCCAATTTGATAATAGTTTTGCTCAGAGGTTTTTAAAGTCCACACTGTGGCCCCCCAGACAAAATCAGGAATTAGCCATTAGCAGCTCCTGCAGCTCCAACTATCACTGGAATACTTTAAAGCTTTAAAATGTGATGATTCTCAGGCAAATTCTAGAGGTGTAAGGAGCATCCTTTTTCTATGATTTCTAATTGTATCTATGGATGCGCCTCATAGTTTGAAAACGTCTGGTTTACCTTAACAGATCTCACAAAAAATGCCTGGGTGAATCCTGGTTATTATAAAAACTTTCAGTTTCATTAGAATTAATCTGAAAGGACATAATTCAACAGTTAAGTTCCATTTTAGGCTGCATATTATCTAACAATTTGAAAATGTAAAAGTACATTTTACATTCAATTTTATAATCATTATGGTAAGATTATGCTCTGGAGTACACTGAAAATTATTTGTAAATAAAGTTTCCATTTAAATTTTTATTTTGGCAGTAATTATGTATTTTCAAATGTCTAAAGGAAAATTGGATTTTAAATCCTAAATTTTATTTTCATACATTGTGCACAAATGGAAAGTTACATTTCAATTTGATTATATGTTTGCATTTTATTATAGGCAGCCATCGTCTTCCATAAATGTCAGGAGTTTGTCCTCGAACTGTTTTCTTACGCTATGCTTCCCTTCCGGCTGTCAAATGTCAGCATTTGTCTCGGTGTAAAGCCTTAGGCGCTTGAGTTTTGGGGTCATTTTCTGTTTTTGGTTCAGACTACTTTCTTAACAAGACTCTTAAGTCTGAAAAAGAGAGGACGGAGACTTGCATTTCATTTATTTGGTATCAGCAAAGTTGAGATCTGGCGTTGTTCTCACATGGATTAACAACCTTGAGCCAAATGAAAAAAAAGTCTTTTGAGCATCATTTAGTTACAAAGACGACAAAAAAACTCAAATAAAACCCAAATAAAAGGAAACTGTAACAGGTCGGGGGTAAAATGAGACTGTTACGTGACAGGACATTAGAAACAACTGTTGTCTTGTCAATTATTCTTTAATAATTTGACATATTAAATTCACTTTTGTTGTGATGTATTGAGAGTTTTCAGCCTCAAGAAAACTGAGACATGAACTGGTTTACAGTGACCCTGTCAGTGAAGTTTTACCGACACCCTCACTGTCCGTCGTGGTAAACATGCCAAGTTTCTGACACAACGCCGAGCTGTTTGTTTAGCAGTCTGTGACATGTTCACTTTGAGCAGCATCCTTGTTGTACTTGAGCCTGGGAAGAGGTCATGTTGACTGTGAGCTTCGTCCAAATCACAGAGAAGAGCTGAGCTGCCAGAAAGCTCCATTCAGTCTTTGTCTTTATCCGGCCGCCTGATGGTGACGGCTTGTGCTCTTTAAAATGCCAAGTTTCCAAAACTCACAAGTCTTTGATATCGAGGCCTCTTGCCATTTTTCTTCAGCCTTCCATCAAAGAAGGACTAGAACCTTTTTATTTCCATGGAAGCTCATATCTTTGCCTCGGGTCTGGCTGCATGTTGTTTTTGGTCCCATCCTGCAATCAGAGCGTCGTGGCCGACTTGACTTTGGAGGAGAGGACCTGCCTGAACCTCCTCTTCAGCTCCTGCATGTTGGGAGATTTGGGTCTGGCCAGGTGGAGGCCTCCTCTTCTTTTCTCCCCGTTCCCTCCTCCCAACGCCCGGATCACCTGGAACACGGAAAACTCAATGATTCGTTGAGGTCTTGAGGAACAAGCTTCAAGCCAAGTCCAAGTCATTTCTATCTACATTAGTAAAAGTCAAATCTCAAACCAAGTCAAGTCATTTTAGTAAGAATAATAATTTTATACCAATTTAGTTTCTGAAACTGTTCTGAATACGTTGTTTATATTATTGTGGATTTCATATTCCTGCTACATCATTTAAAATAAGAACAGATATATAATTTATGTAGTCATGTTTTGTTGCAACTACTAAGGTAAATTTTAAAGCTGCATCAAATGATTTTCGGCCACTTGGGGGCAGCAGAACGAGCAAAACACTGACATATTAACCCCTTATAAAGTTGTTGTTATCAAACAGTTGGATATTTTCACACATTCAACATTTTTCTTCATTTTGAGTCATGTTTCTGGCTCCAATATAACTCCAATTTTACTCTCTCCTTTTAGCTCTGTTTTGGTCTCCACCTTTAGCTGCTAAATGCTCTGCTAAGTTCACCAGCTAGTTACTAACTTTGTCTGTCGGCTGTTTGATGCTGGGAAGGTAGTGTAGAGTTGCTTTATCAGACCTTTTTTTGCTGAAAACAGCTGCCTGTAGCAGTCTGAAACGTGGTTAATGAGAGCTGAGTTGAGGGCCAGAAAAAGACCTGATCTGTTGTTAATATAAAAAATATGGATGAGTGCAGCTTTAAAGCACCTCATCATTTAAAACATGCTTGAATAAAATAATAAATAAAAATAAAATAGTAGCGCTGGCATTAAACAGAACTGAGGTTTGCTCTCTCGAACACCACAAAAGGAAACAGTCCAAACACACCGAAATGTAATGAGCCTCTGGGAAAATCTCTTATTATTCCACCAGAAAACCAAATATACAGAACAGACTAATGTGGGCTGGTGTACCTCTTTCAGTCCAAAAAGACAAAAATGTGGTATTTTTGCATTTCTTTGGTGACTCTGAGCATCAGTGGGAAATGGCCTGTAATCAGAGTTCCCACAGGGAGTGAAAATCCCTGAAAGTTTGGTGGATGCAAAGTGCACAACGTCCTGATATCCACCAATAAAATGCTTTCATGCCTTCTGCAGACGAAAACAGAGCTAAACCCGTCATTCCCCGTCCTTAACTGGCAGATTAACAAACCAATGAATAAACAACAACAACAAAAAGTCCCACCTCCTGACAGAGATGTAGGAAGGCGGCGTGGACTCCCTCGTGGTTCTCTCTGGCCGAGGCCTCAAAGTAAACTCCTCCTGTGAGCAGAGGCAGTTTTCAGATCAGGGCTGCTCTTATCTTTCAGATAACACGCGGCATTCCTCTTTCATTAGGCAGCATGCAGGATATAGTTTAGATGCACAGAAGGAGCTGTGTGTGTGTGTGTGTGTGAGTAAGGATCTTTTTATTTTCTCCACACCGGTTATAATTGGACGGTGCATTCAGAGCTTGAATCAACATCTGCCAGATGCATTTTGCAAATTGGCTGCTGTGGGAAATTCTGTCTGCTGTGCTGGCTGCATTCGCAGGTCTCTGATCAGGTTTCTGCACAAAAACAAAACACCTTCAAGCTTCTGAATGTCATAGAGTCAAATGAGGGGAAGGTGAGGATACATAACTGATCTTTGAAAAATAAAATGAGCTACAATATTATGTAAAGAATCAGTATCAGTGACCCAGAGGTGAGGACAAAGGAGAAAAAGCTTAATGAAGAAAACACCAAATTTTAAGGCACTGAAAGCATTTTCTGTTCGTACTACGAGCAATGGGATCCTACATGAGAGCACATGAGAGGTTTCTGTATTTGTCTTTTTCTCGCTGGTTTGAAGTGGGCAGGGCTCCGTTGGAAAAAGGGAATGTCACAGTACTTCTGTGCACCAATCAGGATTTCGATTCAAAGCCTGATGACTCTGTCAATCAAACCTGATGAAATCTCACCCACACAGTCCTTTTTTTAAGTGTTAAACTCAATAATAAATAATAACTAAAATGTTTTTTAAAAACATAAACTATGAATGTTGCTTATTACGTCATAAAGATATACTTTTATAGAGAAATAAACCTGAAAAATCCAAGTTTACACTTTAAGTTTTGTCATTTTTACTGTGGAAACATCTACAAATGTCTTCTTTCTAGCTAAGGGTCTATCAGCAGCCTCCTCGTAGTACTTATCTCCTGCATGGTTGTATGTTTACTTGTCCATTGTAAAAATATTCCTGTGATACACCGATACATCTAAGATATGTGGCATAAGATATAATGCGTGCAGTTACATTCTCAGACGTCACATTTGGAGAAAAATGTGTTAAGATTTTGGCTAAGTGAGGGAAGTCCTGTGTGAATGTGTGATACTGCATTTTAAATATGATTTAGAAAAGGCATGACAGGAAGATGCAGAAAGAAGACCACAAATCATAGACATAATATGAGGAAGAAACAGAAAAAGACCAACATTACATGGGAAAAGAACAAGAGAAGAAAGAGGAGGAGGAGGAGGAGGAGGGGAAGGAGGAAGATGCCCCCACCTAGTGAAGCTGCTAGCGTCTCGCCTTCGTCTGCCGGCACTTGTCTGGCTCTGAGCAGGTCGCTCTTGTTGCCAACCTGCAGCAGATTACAGGATAGATTAGATTATGGGGATTAGGGTTAGCAGGTAACTGTTATTGTCTGTTCTAGACGGGAGTGAAAGACTTTGGCTCTGCTGGTGGGAATGATTATTTATGTATATATACACACACACACATATATATATATATATATATATATATACATATATATATATATATATAGTATTTATTGTATTGTGAACTTGTATTTGTATTAATTGCATTAGTTGTATTAGTGTTTATGTCTTCCTGCTCAGGAACTGCAGATGGAGATTAGCTAGCAGCTAAATCTCTCCTCCTTGTATGAGACTGATGTTTTTCGTACGCGGTGCCTGACAAATAAAGGTAATAAACTAAACTAAACTAAAGGTTGAAGCAAGTTGACATTTAAATGAAATAACATTTGCTCCGCCAGCTTTTAAAAGCAGTCAAATTAAACCACCTCTCCCTAATAAATCAGCAACATTTTGTATAAATCTTCACACATGATGAGGCACACACACACTGACCAGTATAACAGGTATATTTCCAGAGGGGTGTATGCGTCTGACGTGCTGGTACAGCGGCTGGATGGTGCGGTAGCTGTTGTGGTCCGTGATGGAGAAAACCAGCACGTAGCCGTCTGCCCAGTAGATTGACCTGTAAGTGCAGTTATTACACAGCGTTATTATTACAGGATATTACTTTAAAGTTTAACTCATGTTTAAGCAAATAAGTCTGACCTGTTGATCTGCTCCTGGCAGTACAGGCCCTCAGCATCATCCTGAAAAAATGGAAACAGAATATCATAAAATTTAAATTCAGGGCTGCAACCAACAATTATTTTCATCATCAAATAATCTGTTGATTCATTTTTTGAATAATCAATCGATCATTTTGTCTATAAAATGTCAGAAAATAGTGAAAATGCCCATCATAATTTCCCAGTGGTGGAATATAACTAAGTACACTTACTCAAGTACTGTACTCAAGACTCCACTACATTTATATGACACTTTTTACATAAAAAAACACATGATATGCTTATATAATATGATGCAGTACTACAGTACACTACTAATCTACCCGGTGGTATACAAAGTATCTAAAATTGGCTCCACATTGACGAACTACAACATTGAAATGCTCTTAAATGTAGTCGTTAGTGATAAAAACAATATAAAACTGTGAAAGGAGCCATTCTGCATAATGAGTACTTTTACTTTTGATACTTTAATTACTGATGCATTTAAAATAATTTGCTGCACACATTCATACTGTTGATATCTTAGCGCATTCATATCTATCCCCTAATGTTTATTCTATATATTATATATCACTATTGTATATAATAACTGCTTTTACACTTCGGGTTAGATACTGAACTGCATTTCGTGGTCTCAGTACTTGTACTCTGTGCGAGTTGAATCTAATCTAATAAATATTTCTGTACTTTTTCTTAAGTAACGTGTTGATTTCAGGACTTTTGCTTGTAATGGAGTATTTTTAGACCATGGTACTTTTACTTTTACTTGTGTATTTCTTCCACCGCTGCGATTTCCTAGCATCTTCAAATTGCTCATTTTGTCTGACCAACAGTCCAAAAAACCCCAAAGACATTCAACTTACAGTGATATGAAACAGGGGAAAGCGGCAAATCCTCACATTTCAGAAGCTTTAACTGACAAAGTTTGACATTTTTGCTTTGATAAATAACTGTCAATCTAATAGTTTCAGTACTTATCAGGTGAATGAAAACGTTTGAAGACTTTCTGTTGTTGAGAACGGAAACTGATTGAGCAGTAAATACTCACACAGAGCTTCCTATTTTAAAACACTCAGAGAAAAACATTTCCTCATTCCTTGGAGTGAAAGCAGCTGAGAAAGACTGATAGTCGAGACTGTGTTCAGCAGAAAACAGCTATAATTTGTTTAACTGGTTTAAAATAACCCATGATTACTTTCAATGGCAGAGCAGGAAGTGATGTTTGGAGCAATCCCAGTGGATCGATGGATGCGTGAGTGTCTGAGTTCACATCCCACATCAATGTTAATGTTAGTTTAATCTTTTCTTAGGTCGTTTTAGTTTTAGTTGCCTAAACTTGAAAAAAGACTGCTGATGTGTCTCCGTTCTACCGGAAGGAGGCGCCATATCAGCAAAACCTACATTTGGTTTGTCCACAACTATCCACAGTCATTTGAATGCATCGCCCCGAGCATCTCGAAGTGAGTTAGCAGGTGGTGATTTTACTGAAAAGGCACATTGCCAAGACAAATGGCTGTTTATGGACGCACAGCGGCTGGTTCGGAGTTTGAACTTGTGACTCCCGACCCACCAGACCACCCAGTTGTCAGTTCAGGAGCCATTAGACTTCAGGTTTGGCAGCTCCTTATACCATTAAAGTTTTATTTCTGTGGGTGCCAGACATCAGGATGTCATTTTGAATCATCTACAACATTGTTGTGGACACTCTTCTCTGTTTTAAAAATCTCTTTTAACTGCAACAGAAGCTCGGTAACTTCCCGACCTCTCTGCTCTGCACACACCAATTATTTCTGTCTAATCTCTGGAAGCACCATCATCCTCCATCCTGCCAGGAAGAACTTCCTCACCCTCCGTTATCTTCCCCAGCGTAGGAAATGAGCGGCTCTGAGGCCTGGTTTTGTAAACAGACTGCCGGTGTCGAGCGGGGTGAGCCGAGTGGCACGTTGCACTCATTATACTCATCATGGTCCTGAGGTCACATCCTCTCACTTCAAATACATTCCTGAAATTGCTTTGAGATAAAAAATGGCAGTTTTTTTAACAGCAGAATTTTGGGGCTTTGATGAGTTCAACTTTTAGATAAAACATTAATTTTTTTGAACGCTTTAACACAACTTATCAATTACAGATGCAAATACTTAAAATCCCACTGTAAATGCAGAACTTATGCTTGGCTTACAGTAATGAGTCAACCAATCATTAAAATGGAAATTGAAATGGGAAAATATTTTAAAAAAAATAATACATCCACAGAGCTTTTAGAAAGGTGCGGATTCAAAGTATGGCTTATCCTTAAAAAATATAATAAAATATATGATGTGAATTAATCTTTTAAAAAATTTTAATGGGTCCAAAATGAATGTTTGTTTATCTCTGTGTAAGAAGTCTGACGTTTGGTTCCCGTTTCTAACAAGGCTTGTGAGCCAATAGTATAACGACGTTGGTATCACGTGGCATCTCTGTGTCGTCAGCAGTCAAGAGTCTTGGTAGTTGCCAGTTAGTGTGGAAAAAAACGGAAAGTTTGACGGTAAGCGCCCGGCTTCACTCCGGTAGCAATCCCAAGTGCTCAGCGACAAAAGGAGGAAGGTGAACATTGGTTCAGCTTTTGCTCGTTGGAGTCAGCTGAAGGAGTTTCACGGGCTGAAAAGCCACGCCGAGGTGGCCACTTTTCTTCTTGACCGGTGAGCTAAAGCTAAGGTTTCGTTAGCTAACTGGGAAGCTACACCGACACTGTCTAGTCAGATCAACTTGCACAACACAAATGCACATAATCACTACTGCTTCAAAATAAATTCATTACTCTACCACGAAAGATTCCTCACTTGACATGACTGAGTCTGTCTGACTCTCACTCCACTCGACCATGAAATATGCAGATTGTGCAACAAACTGGCGACCACTCGAGGGGACATGCGCTTCGAACAACAACGGTGTTGTGATGTGATGCAGTGGAAGGCAGGAGTGGGGAGTGGACTGAATGTTATCAATATCTCCTTTAAAGGTCCTGTTTGGTTTGGACTTTTGTGCCACAGCGTCACCCACAAGTGAGTCTTTAAGTGTGAGTAAGGAAAGACCAGTGGTGGAAAATAACTTTTGAGGTACTTGTACTTTAGTATTTCCATTTTATGCTACTTTATATTTCTACTCCACTACATCTCAGAGGCAGATATTGTACTTTTTACTTCACTACATTTATCTGGCAGCTTTAGATTTTACATAAAAAAGCACACATGATAAGTTTATAAAATTAATCACATTGCTAAAGATTAATCCAACAGGTTCCCGACCTTTTTGGCTTGTGACCCTTTACAAAAAAACCCAGTGTCTAACTGGGGCCCCTTGTCACATTTCCCCTCTAAACTTCTCACACGGTTTTACTTTAATAACAGTTTGAGGCTCAAAGAGGTAAAATTATTCAACATTTCACCAAAAAAGAGTAGAGAAAAGTCAAATAAATGTATACAAATTTGGTTTTTTTTCTTCTTTCCTCTCCCATTAACCATCTCACGACCCCTCAGATTTATCTTGTGACCCTTTGGAGGGGCCCGACCCCCAGATTGGGAACCACTGGACTAAACTACTTAACTGTACTTAAAACAGTAAAATGCTGTTTACACATTGATGCATTAGTATTAACGATAACAATGTCATACATAATAACACGCCAGTCATTGGTCTGCAGAATAATACTTCTGTACTTTCACTTAAGTAGGACTCTGAATGCAGGACTTGTAATGAAGTATTTTTATAGTGTGGTATTGGTACTTCTACTTCAGTAAATGATCTGAATACTTCTTCCATTACAGAGAAACACAGCTGTGGTGACAGATGTTGGAGGTGGATAAAACAAACATAGATGGTGCTAGAAGCTCGGTGACATCGTGACTACTGGCAGAGCCAGTTGGACAAATATTTTAGCTCGCAAGCTAACTGCCAACACGCGAGCCAGCTGGGAACAAGCCAACTGTCAGTCACATAGCTCTCCAGGTTAGCTGACTTGTTAAGCCATCTATCTCAGCTATAACACAGTTAATTCGAGAAATGCATCAACACCTGTCTCATAGTTGTCTGTCAACCATGCCTTTTTCGTGGAACAGTTTATACACAAGCAGAGGAAGGTTAAATAAACATGGATGGAGCAACACAGCCAACACAAGTGGTCTCCACTGACTATTTACAATGATTGTAGCTGTACAGACACCAGCCTTTACTGATTACCCACCCACAAATCAGAAAAATAACACACGTTAATCTCACTTCTGCACACTGACAGACAAAACTTGAGAGAGACAACTAGCTACGCTCCTGCTACGTGAGTAAATGAACTTTTTTACGTGTGCATCAGCAAACTAACCAGCCAGTGAGGTCGTTTTTTTGCATAGTCAGAGGGTTGAGCACAAATCTGAGCAAAAAATTGAACCACTAAGCTACTCCAAATGCCTGATGTTGGCTTTCCTTTTCCTGTCTCGCCTGGATTGTATGCCAGAAGGTGAAAGCAAAATAACCGACCTAATTTTCTAGCCAGGCTTATTAACTCAGACCACAACAGTCCACTGATCCCACGAGGAAGTTAGCACTGTGACCCCTCACCTATCGAGCTCTTCTGCCTCTGTGATCACTTCCTTGTGCAGCCGTTAAATAACAACACACACTGAAGACAGGATTTTGCTGGGGAGGAAACATTTTAACACAACACCAGCCACAGTGTTTGACTGCTAAATAATGTTCGCAAGTGCAGAAACAACACAGCAATGAGCGCTCAGCACTGGAAACAGAAAAGCTTGGCTGC
>NTHP01000150.1:333763-352319 GCA_003416845.1 Oplegnathus fasciatus
CGTCCCACAATTCCTTGCGGCAGCAACATTCGGCCGCTTTTTCTGACTGTTCCACCGTACCTCTTGTTTCAGCTAATGTCGCCTTGTTTCATTCTAACTTTTCTGCTTCAAGTTGGACGCCAAATGTCAAAGAAGAAAAAGCCAGAAGAAGTAGTTGTGTTGCGTTTACAGGTCGTCAGGAATCGTTTTAAGAAGCACTTTCATGTCAGCTGTCTGTGTCCTGCGTTATAATGACAACAATGGAAACAGCTGATGAGTAAAATGATCGTTTCCTGTCGTAATTTATGTGACAAAATGTGTTTAAAGCCCATAACATCTTTATAAACTGAAGCCACCTCCAGCAGAGGGTGTTTACATTTCGATGGTCTATTCGTGAAGCACGTGGAAACTCTGGGATGGAAACATGGCAGCTGTCTCTCTGCCTCCATAAGTTACCTGGAGAGCGACACAGGGAGTATCCTGGATCTGAAGTGACACTTCCTCCCCATCCAGTGTGACCTTTCTGGAGTAGAGCGCTCCTGGGGAGAACGAAAGAGACAGGTGGATGGATGAATGAATGGTTGGATGAGTGGATCAATAGTGGGGGGGTTTTTCTAGAGCAGAGGACTTCTTCAGAGGGAAAACAGTCAGTAAATGTGTTTATTTTTGCTGCTCACTCTGCTGAATGTTTCTTTTCTTATTACAGACAGATTTGCGGAAACTCACCAGTGTTTGCTTCATAATCTCCGATGAACCTCTTGGTCAGGAACCGGACAATCAGGGCTGAAAAGACAGAAGAAAACTTTGAATCAGAGTGCATGGAGGATAAAACCAGTGTCCAAAGCTGCAGTTTGTTGTCGTTTCATCTTCCTATACTTGGAAAAAAAAGATGTATTAGAAAAACCCACCAACCTGCTGCAACCTACTGACCTATATAACACTTAGACGTTTGCTCTCAGCAAGAGTTGCTGGAATTTCCCTTTTCTGTGACACATATATTTTATTTTGAAGACTTGTGTAGCAGAGATGAGCTAAACAACCGGCCCAAAGTCTGAAATAAGAAAATGATTCACCAATACTCAGAATCAGATGTTGCAATCCTTACTGGTACTGGTAAATGATTGTCTCATCCATCTCTTGTTTTTTCTGGATCCTGGACAAGGTTTTTCTTACTCTCGCTGACTTTTGTGAGGCCAGTTCCAGTTTATTTATGTTTCCCATTAGTATGAAAGCATAACTCCATACAGTAACTTTTACACATTAAAGGGACACTCCTGCGTTTTAATGCTGCACATTCATAAAGTTGTGCGACTCACAAGAGACAGTTTAAAAAAAGGTCAACATCAGAGAAGCAAAGGCTGCTATATCCTGACCTTTAGTCCCTGTTAATGGGTCGAACTCCAAAAACCCTGCATCCTACAATTCCCACAATGCACCTCGATAGCTTCTTTCATTAAACCCTCCATCCCTGCCATCCTCTTCTTTCTAACTTTACACCTCCAATTTGTAATGCAAATTTTCTGCTATGAATTTGTTGTCTCTACGCCCGAGCTGAGATAACCCTAATGACATCACTATGACATCATCAGGGTTACCACCAGTCAGACAAATTAGCCACTTCAAATGGAGGCTCGTTCATTGCTGCTCCGCTCATTCAGTAACTCATGTATTCTGAAAACCTTCAATATGATCAAATGTTTTTGAAATCTAAAGAACTGGAATAATATATCCTCATTAATAAAACACCCTCTCTAACCTTTGTTTTTACTGACCTTTCCTTGCCCATTTGTGGATATTTTATTTCATTTTAGTATGATTTCATTTTTATTTTTCAGTCTCTGTCTTAAAGTTTTCAGTATTTCTGTAATCTCTCAATCTTCATCTCACTGGTTCTTTCTGTTGGTTAGATTTAGTGGCGGAAAGTAACTAATTACATTTACTCAAGTACTGCATTTAAGTATATTTTTGATGTACTTTTAATTTGCTTGAATATTTACATTTTATGTCACGTTATACTTCAACTCCAGAGGGAAATACTGAACTTTTTTAGGATTTAATGTATAAAATATATGATCATCTTATAAAATATGACGAGTGCTGCAGATTAAACTGCTCAAAGGTTTATAAAATTGTTGAAATTAGCTCCACAGTGACACTTAAATACAGCTAACACATCAATGCATCAATAACAATAATCCAAATTGTAATACATAATATCATAACACTCTGAAAGCTGCCATTCTGCATACAGGGACATAATATTATGTATTCAGGGCTTTTAGTTGTATTTTTACATCGTGGCATTTCTACTTTTGCTTAAGCAAATGATCTGAACACTTCTTGCACCACTGATTTTACTGAATTAAAGCTAACAAATAAATAAAATACAAAACGGTACAATATTTGAAAATGACATATAATGCAAACTGTCGCCCCCTGTCGTTCATGGTTGGTTATTTATTTCAAACACTTCCACTACTTGTTTTCCTTCAGACACACGACGATATTCCTTCCTCTGTTAGACAAATTCATCACAAAGATATTCCTAAAAATACCAGATTGCATGATGAGTGGTTTAATCAGCTGTTATATCACGTGGAGATGCATTATATCCCTGCCACCCTTTCCTCATTTTAATCCCTACAAGGCAACTGTTGAATTAGTCTTTAAAAACTTCCCTCTTATGTTGATTTTTGGATTTTCCCATTTTCCTGTGAACTGGATCTATAATTCCTCCATCCATCCATCCATGCATACCGGTTTTCCCGACGTTGCTCGCCCCCAGCACCACAATCTTCACCGTCTTGTTGGGCACACAGTCCAGCAGGGGATACTCCGGTATGGGGACCAGCAGAAAGTTGCCAGACCCGCTGCTGCTGTTCATGGTTCCCGGTGCAGGGTCGCCAGTCAGCCGCATTTAGCTCCCCTCCTGCCCTCAGATCAGCTGTGCTCTGAAACAACACTGCCCAGCAAACCCCTCCGCCCCGAGGAAAATCACTCCAATATTCCCATAATGTTCCTGCACAGACAGCCTGGAGAGCCTAATTATTCCGGATCTCCTGAGGTATCCTGTAGTTTATAATTTCTGAAGGAAAAAGTAGGTTGTCCCTTGTGTTAAAGATCCAAAATTCCCAAATATTTTCCAAGTATTCCAGCTCCAGTTCTGAGTTTTCTTCCACTGAGTGCTTAGAAAGAAGTTTTAACCCCTTTGTGGATGTTTCAGCAGTGATAAGTCCTCATTTTACTCACTAAAACACCAAAATCACCGCGCAGTTTTAAACATAAGATGCATAAATAAGTACAAAAAGAAGTATTCCGGTTCGCACCGAGTCCAGATGCGTCCGACTGCGGACAGAGAGCAGAGAGAGAGAGGGGTGAGGGAGAGAGGGAGAGAGGGAGGGAGACTTTGAACCATCCCCTCCAATATTCCCATGAGACCAGTCTAAGCTGGGCTCCTCTCTCCAGCCTCAGATACCAATCAGACATACAGCTTCTGGGGACAATAAGCTTTTATAATAATAAAGCTGCTTAAACAAATTAGTCATCAATATTTTTTATTGTACTTTATTTCTAGTTTCATGTTTGCAGTGGTGGAATGTAACGAAGTACATTTACTCAAGTACTTACCTGAGTACTATTTTGAGGTACTTCAATTTAATGCAACTTTCTACTTCTACTCCACTACATCTCAGAGGGTACTTTTTACTGCACTACTGTACATTTATTCTGACAGTTTTAGTTAGAGTCAGAATATTAATACAAAATATAATCAACTAATAAATGATTATTTGAAATGACTATTCAGCAGTATATAAAGTAGCTGAAATTATCCAATAATATCATTATTCTGGAAAGGGACACTTTTTTTGTGCTTATTTTGATGGTAATACTTTTGTACTTTTACTTCAGTAAAGCTTGAATACAGGAGTTTTACTTGTAACAGAGTATTTCTACACTGTGGTATTACTACTTTTACTTAAGTAAAAGGTCTGAGTACTACTTCCACCACTGGCAGTTTGATACAGCAGAGACGGAAGAAAAGCACCAACTCATCGGTGCTTCATCAATAATCTATAGAAGCTCATTCCTGCCAGGAAAAAAAGATACAGTATACGGAATAACAAAATACAAATGCTGATGACAAAATCTCAGATAAGTCAAAATTATTTTGATTGAGTAGTTAAAAGCATAAAATGTACCTAAGCCAAAAAATAATGACTCAATGTGAAAAAGTACTGACTGAAATTATTAGATGGTGACTCAAAATTATGAGCCAACATCATTATATTATAAGATAAGATAAGACGGTTGAAAATTTCACAGTATTGCACACAGGAAATATTGATATTGCACCATTTATTATACATAGATATTGCACATGAATGAGTCCATTTTGGTGTGTGTGGTCTACTGGGAGCAGCAGGGAGGAGCAGGGATTATGAGATAGTAGGCTTAGTCAGCATTTTCATGTACTAATTTATAATTCTAAAATAATTATTAAAAAAATGAGTAAGTAAAATGTATCATCCCTTACATGTTTTTGTCTTTATTTGTCAGAAATGAGCTTCCGTATTGTTCACATACAGCTGTGATAAATGTCTTGGGTAAAGAAAGAAAAATAGATTTATACAGTATAAGAATATTATTCAGAGTTTATGACTTCTGTGTCTATAAGAAGAGAGAAACTGAAAAGAAAGAAGTAAAACAGGAAACAAGAGTTTTAAAAATGTAAGGAACAGAAACCATAACGGCACGATATATATACAGAATGATTACCTTATATGGTTAATATTTTTAGAGAAATGGAACCAAATCACAAAAGAATCCTCCACTATCATCTTTAACCCTTTGTCATCTTTTAATATCTGTATTAAAGTCATCATTTACTTGTGGAACAGTTGTATTTTCAATAGCATAAGATAATTCCAGGGGCTGGAATAATATATGTAGTATACAGTCAAGTACAAGACTTTTTACTTAAGTAAAAGCAGCAATGCTACAGTGTGGAGTAAAAGTTATGCATTCAAAATTTTACTTAAAGTACTAAAACTAAAAGTACTCATTATGCAGTTTTATGTTGCACTGGTAAACGTGGGGTTAATTTTAAATACCGCTGGATAGCTTAATCTATAAAATACATCATAATTTAATAGTTGATTATTTTTTTGCATTGATAATCTTTAATCTGCAAAGTTAATAAAGCTTTAAAATAAATGTAGTGGAGTAAAAAAATACAGTATTTCCCTCTGAAATGCAGTGGAGTAGAAGTATGAAGTGGCAGAAAATGGAATTACTCAAGTAAAGTACCTCAAAATTGTATTTAAGTACAATACTTGAGAAAATGTACTTTCCACCACTAGTAGTAGGAAGGAAACAATTGGTTAATAATGAAATGGTCAGTCCTTTTTTGTATAATATGTATATAAGTAACTGTATATTGTTTTTTATTTGTATTCTATCCTAATTTTAAATATTTGTATATACAGTATATTCTGTGTGTGTAGCATTAGGGGGCTACTACCTCCATTTCATTGTGCAACCCTGTGTTGTAGAATGACAAAATAAATTTACCTTAAACCTGAAAATGTTGACCCAAAATCTTACATTGTTTTCCCAAAATATAGCCATGACAGGGCATTTCCATTTTTAAACATAAAAAAACATGAATATAAGATAAAAGGCATCAATTTGTGGCTAATTAACTGAAGACTGTCAAGCTTTTCTTTTTGCTCCTTATTACTCATCCAGGTGGTGCTTGTTTTTAATCTCGGGGCTTTCTGCTCCTCCAAGAACTGCGCTATTGCCCAAAACAACACACGCAAACTCGCCACTTTTATGGATCACTCGTTTTGTTATTGTCTAAAAGTGGAAATAACACACTGATGAGGTCCCGTTCCCTTCAGTGGCTCGAAGCACCGCCCGCCGATTGTAGCCCCGTGTCAGGAATCGAAGGAACCGAAGTGCATCTGAGTTGTGCGTCGGCGACACTCCCTCACAGCTTCCCCAGGCTGGACGGGAGGAAGCTGGATGAAGTCAGACAGCTGGCAGACACAGCGAGAAACACCGGAAGCTACCTGCTCTACATTCAAAATAAAATACAACAAATAATAAATAAAAATTTTAAGAACTAGCTTTTTCTTGAGCCTTCAACTGCACCTCACAGTCTTCCTCTGAACATATACATTTTGTAGTGTAATAAAAATGAGTTGAAGCTTTAGGTGACAAAATAATAGTTACATTAAAAAAAATAATTAAAATTAATTTAATGTAAAACAACTAAATGAGTTACCTGTCAACAAAAATAATATATTTTGCTAATAAGATATGATAAAGTGAAGAAACTGACGTTAGCATTTCGACATTTTAAAGTCTTGAAAGTGTCAGATGTAAAATACTGTATATATTCTTTTAGCACATTTCCAATTTAATAACTGAGGACACAAGAGGCATGAAGCAGGGCTAGCTAGCAGACAATATTAGCTAGCTAACATTAATTCTTTATTAGCTTTGCTACTGTTACTTTGCAAATTAGCTACATAATTTAGTTGAGCGTAAAAATTAACTTTGGGGTTGGGGATAGGATAGTAGTCTATGGAGCCCCTGAGTGGTCACATCATATTTTTTTTCTAGTTTGTGCACTCGTTTTAGTAAATCGTGCGTTTTACTAAAACTAAATGTTTTACTCATTATGTGTGCTCATTTGGTAAAACAATGTACTCACTGACCACAGTTTCATAAAACCTGAACGGAGCAATTTCGACAAGACGGCTTGTAGCTACATTTATTTGTTATTTTTCACGTCATTGTGGATAGGGATTCAATAATAAAGTTTTATTTCACTTTGGTGATGCATTAAGGAGACATATTGTCAACCCTTGCTAGTCAAGGTATTGTTATTAGTCAGAGCACCTTAACGCAGACATCCCTTGTTTTGAGTACATTGTGCGCAGGATTTAGGTATTTCGTGGGCACGTTTTACAGAATTCGAGAGCACGATTTACTTATTTCGTTCCCTTGTTTTGAGTACATTGTGCGCAGGATTTAAGTATTTCATGGGCACGTTTTACAGAATTCGAGAGCACAATTTACTTATTTCGTTCCCTTGTTTTGAGTGTGTTTTGTGCAGGATTTAAGCATTTCGTGTCCACGTTTTGTTCGCACATTTACTAAATTGTGCACACGATTTAGTGAAACGAGCGCACGAACTACAAAAAAACCAAAAAAAACCCCCATGATGTGACCACTCAGGGGCTCCATATAAGTGAATTACCTGTCAACAAAAATAATATATTTTGCTAATAAGATAAGATGAAGTGAAGAAAAAAGAACACTTTGAGAAAGACTTCTACACGACTGAATGTGTTAGCTAGGTAGCAGCTCATAGCATTTCAGCATTTGAACAATTTAAAGCCTTGAAAGTATCAAATGTAAAATTATATATATATATTCTTTTACACATTTTACGCCATTAAATAAGTCCCCAAGTCCCAAAAGCTTGCCAATTTAACAACTGAGGACACAAGAGGCATAAAGTAGGGCTAGCAGCTAGCTAACATTAGCTAGCTAACATTAATTCTTTATTAGCTTTGCCACTAATTTCTTCCTTCTCCTTTTCGGACATGTAATATTTATTTATTTTGTTTATTAAGAATTTGCTGTATATGTTTACGGTTCATTTTATTGGTTATTCTTATTTTGTTTTCTTACATGCTGGAAATAAATTCTATTCAATTGAAAAAAAAATTGATAATAATAAATACGATTCAATAATTTAATTGAGCATAAAAAATAAGTGTGGGGTTGGAAATAGGTCAGTTTTTCGGTGAATATATTAAAAAATATATATAAAATATATACATTTATTTATTTACTCAGTTAGCGTATTATTTTGAAATACAAGACCGGAAGTCGCGCACGCCGTTCTGCGTGTCTTCACATTACTACGAGAGGGGCAGAAGGCTCTCCCGGAACTCTGCAGCCGCATCGGCTCTGATAATTTCAACATCGGGGTTCGGTCCAACATGGCGGCTTACGGATGGAAATACTGATGACAGTCCGAAAGATCGCCTCGATTTGTACGATGGTAAGGGAGCTGAGACCCGGCTTGTACGGGTGATATGTGTGCGCTGCGCCGCTGCCTGTCTGTCCGGTGCCCGCTGCTGCTGCTGCTGCCTGAGCCAGCTCGCTAAGCTAGTTAGCTGCTCCGTTAGCCTGTTTGCTAACCTCACAGGGCAACATGATAATAACACACAGTGTCCAGAAAGTTGTAGCCTGCTAACTAACAGTAGCCCCGCAGCCCCGCAGATACTACGGTTTAAATTTAAAAACATGGTGGTTTTATGCTCAAACTAAGCTTATTTGACAGTTTACTAATTAGCCAGCTTGTAGTTTGTTTATGCGAGAAGGGCAGGGTTGACCAACGGGCGAAAACTAGCTCGCTTAGCCCGCTAGCCCAACGGTAGCCCTCTGTGGCTGCTGGGGCAAAGTTGTTTACTCACTGGAACTCACAGTTTGGCTCCTTATTATTAATATTACAGCTGTTATTAGTCTTTTTTAAAGCTGCTGCACATAAAGGACGAGTGAATAGCTAAACTTGGGAATGTAAACACCCTCTGCCAGCTGACATTTGCTATCTCTTTAATCTGTAATTGATGGAGAAATTCAGCATTTCCTGTCATGGGATACACCCTGAAATGTTTCCTCTGGACGGCTAATGTTCAGGTTTTGGTTCTCAAAATCAGCAACATTAGCCCTTATGGTGTGAGTATTTGTGAGGGTAAATAAGAGTGTGGTGCTTTTAATTTAATTTAAAATCTCCTCATTTTGTTCCCAGTTAACCGTGGAGGCCCCTTGCTGTGTGTTTAGCTCTGCACATTTAATGCTTTTAAAGAATTATGCTCCTCCTTAGATAATATGATACTTTATTGATCCTCGTACAGAAACTCTGGGAGGTCAGAGGTCAGCTCAGAGACTCATTAGATTATTGGGAGCTTTAGCACAGATTCTCCACTTAAAGGACAGCAACCTGTTTGTGACAGATCAAGGTTAAAAAGGTCAGACACTGAAACTCTTGCTTTATTTGCTGTTGTCGTATTTAATGTGACAGCTTTTGTCTTTGTTTATTTTGCAGCGTAGCTAAGTCACAGAGGCAGGCAGGGGAGCTTAAAGCTGACAGATTAACTTCTGACTGTAATTTATCCCGTTTCTTCCCGCTGCACCTTTCAGCTGACAGACGGTTAGGCAGATGCCGCGGAGAAGTCTGCTGCAGTCTTTTTAATTTGTTGGCTGCTGCTGCTGCTGTGCTGAAAGCAGTAAGCTCTTACTTAGCCAGTGTGGCTGGTAACATGCACGGTGTTTTAAGGACCACACGCCACAGGCAGTGTAACCCTTTTAAGTGTGAAGGCCAGCATCATTGTGGCAGATTACCAGCACCTACTAGACAAATAGTAACAGGGCTAAATATTAGCTGTGTCTGGCAGGTTGGCTCAGTCTGTTTGCCACTTTGGCAGCCTACCAGTTGCTGCCTGGAAGGTATTTGTTTTTACAGAAAATCAATTTAGCTGGTGAAACCATGAAAGTCACTAGTAGGGCTGCACAAACCAGAGCCGGGCAGTTACACCTCAGTATTGATGGATGTTTTCAGAGAGGAAAAATGTGGTAAATAGTTAATATAGATGTGAACCTGATGACCAGACTGGTAGAGATGTTTGTTGTTTATTTAACTCTGGACAGTCTGGCAATCAGTTAACTGTAATTCTGCTTTAAAGATGAATAAAAGACAACATAATCTGTAGTATATCACAATATTATATTACACAATTACATTAATCTAGTCACAGGCCTGTGTTTCCCACCTCTATGACCACTTTTATATCACAACTTTAGCTTCCAAATTTGGGGAAAACAGTAGTGCTGCAAAGATTAGTCGATTAATCGATTAGTTGTCAACTATTAAATTAATCGCCAACTATTTTGATAATCGATTAATTGAAAAGCGTCCAAATTCTCTGATTTCAGCTTCTCAAATGTGAATATTTTCTGGTTTCTTTAGTCCTCTGTGACAGTAAACTGAATATCTTTGGGTTGTGGACAAAACAAGACATTTGAGGACGTCACCTTGGGCTTTGGGAAACAATGATCAACATTTTTCACCATTTTCCGTCATTTTATGGCCCAAACAACTAATCGATTAATCGAGAAAATGATCTTCAGATTGATCGATAATGAAAATAATCGTTAGTTACAGCCCTAGAATACAGAGTATTGGAATAGCAGATTATTTAAGTCTTTGATTAGTGCTGGGCAGTGTTGGAAATTAACTTTTTTCTCCACCTGCCTCCGTGGCTGGTAGGCGGGTGGCAGGTGTTCATTTCCAACCCAGGTGCTGGGTATCGAACCTCTGGGTCCGAGTGTCAAAAACTGTCAAGTACTGACAGCTGAGTCATGGTCTTATGTGATTATTCTTTGATAAGATAGTTCCTAATATAAGTCAAAATTCTTCCAGTTTCTGAATATTTTTTAATTCAACTTCCTGTATGTAGACAACCTTTAACACTTGAGAACTTCAGCTTCTTTTGTTAAATATTAAACGAGGATTTTATAGATTTTTGTTTATATTTCTCAAAGTAAGGTAACGTGTGAATGCTTGGTCAAGTTCTTGGTAATGTGTACTTATTCTTTGATCACTTAGTTCAAGATTTAAATCATGATTTTCCAAATAAAGCAGTCACACCACGAGGTGCATTAAGTAGCTTTTCTGTAGCTTTGCCCAGTTGTCGTGGATTTGTAGGTATTCAAATTTTCATTTTTCTGAGCACTTTAAGGACTTCTCGTCCATGTTGCCTTAAAAGTTGAGACTTAAATTTCATTCTTGATCTTAGAAACAGTAGTTGACACAACAGTCTCACCTCAAGATCCATTTAGTAGCTGTTCTGGAGCTTTCAATCGTCCCAGTTTTGCTGATTTTAGACAGATGTTTGACATTCTTGTAAGGCTTATTTTGTTAAATCAGACAGTTTCAGGTGTTGGCAGCATCAAGACATTTTAAATGATACCCAGCCAGTGGAAAATAAGAGTGTCGAGATGCTGACTAAGACAGCAAAATACTTTTCTTCATGGTCGTGATCAATAAACATGATCACAGTTTCTGAGGAAACAGTCATTTAGTTTCCACTGAAGCTGCTGTCAAAAAATGTTTTCAACAACCAGCAGAGTTCAGTTCACTTTCACTTCCATCATTTCAGGAGTCATTTCAAACCAGTGCTGAAAACATAAATTAATTCAAGCGTGTGTTTACAGCTCATATAGAACAAATCTTTCTCCCTTTTTTCAGACAGATATTTGCCTTCCTCTCTGTTTGCCTTTCCGACATCAGAACGCCTGTTTTTGTCGTGTACACTGGCTTTGTTTACAATCCTGTGCTGTTTGGACGTTGTGTTGTCAGATAAATAACCAGCCTAGCCTTCATTCGCTCGCCTCTTGTTGACTTTACATGGGCTGCAGTGTGATGATGAGTAACAACGGCGTGGCTCCTCTCATGTAGTCATTCACCCCTGAAGGAAAAGCTGCATCATCGTTATCATCATCATCATCATCCTCTCTCTCTCCTGCCTTAATATAATACTTTCTAGAAGCTCAGACTAAATTACACCCAGAAACAAAAAGGTTTTATGAAGCCTGGAAGACTTGTTTAACTGATGTTAAATTTCATAAAAGTTTAGCCTTATGAACGGCAGCCATTTACCAAAAAGATTCATAAATTTGGTCAGCTAAAGATGTTAAAATAGTAAAACTGAACTCCTCCTTTTAGTGTAATTAACATTTGCAAAGCTTTTTAATCAGCTTCACACAGTGAAATTCATGTTTTTGAGAATGATTCAGAAACCTGCTATAGAAACTGACAGATGTGATTTTCATTTAAAAAAAACTGCTTTATTTTCTCGTCTTGAAAATCCCCCAAAAATGTGCGATTTCAGCGTCATACACCGTGTAGGAACTGTGAGTGCTGAGTTTCATAAACAGCTTTCCGCTCGTAGTCAGATGTTTGCAGATCAGCGTTCGTGTAACCTCATCGTTAATATAACTTCTACACATTCACAAACTTGAAGTTTTTTCACTTGTTTACAAAAGGGGATATAGGCTACAACCACAAGTTCTGAATTCTTTAACATCATTTTACAAGGTCAAAATCTTATTGATCTTTTATTTGAGTTTTTCTGATTAAAATCTAAAGGACAGTTTTTCTGCTTGGTCATTGAAAGTGTCTCTGTAAAATGCAGACTTTCAAATTGTTACGTGAAGTAAAAATGAGATTTTGTTTGGCTTGTTCAGGCGAAAATAAATAGAAACGCACACTTATTCACAAATACAGGTACACTCCGTGCTATTGTTGTTCCACCTGATAGTGCCCTCATGTCATGACATTTCCTCTCAGCTCGCTGGTGATGTTTTTAAAGTCGACTCTGTTCACAGCTGAGTCATGGGGGGAAATTTGGGGATTTTTCTGGCACTGCTGATTTGTATGACAAAATCAGGAAGTGGCATTTAATAACACGCACCATCCACATGTCAACACACAGGGATATATGTGGCATAATTTGACTCCTTTACAATAACATTGTAGTCAGTTATGGCCTGATATCGATATGGCTGTAGTCAACCAAAGAAAATCTTGGTCGACTGAAATTCTACCTGCTCTTCAACCGATCGATTGGTCGATGGGAAAAAAAAATCTGCATATTATCGCTAGATTAACTAAATCTGCCACAGTGACCTGAGTGCACTCTACCTGGTAGCCTGAATGAATTATAAATAAACATAAGAAGCTATTAGCAGCATATTAAATTATTTTTAATTTAATTTTTATTTTATACTGAAATGACAACAACAGACTCAAACTCACCTGCTGCAGGTGACCTGCCCATATTCATATGACTTCCAAAAATAGAACTTTATCAGCTGGTGATCCCAGCACAAGAACTGTTGAGGAATATACAAAATAATTTTACGATAATTGTTTTTGTCTTATTTTATGATAATAATAATAAACAGGACCCTCCACGATTGTTCCAGCCAGCACTGTGTGATTTACGCCTCAGGGTGTAATCTCACTCGAAGCTGTCGCAAAGGGACGCGCCGGCAGCTATATTTCAAACAAAATTATTGGCTATTTTTAGACCAAACAGATTGAAATATGCCAATTCTGGTATGTTCACACTCAAAGCCTATCAAGCGTTAAACACGAAAGTTGACAGAGCATCCTAAAGCAGACAATCGGGGAAAAAAATAACTTAAGCCTTCTGTTTTTAGATGATATGCCGTGTTGGTTGTTGAGCTGTGATAAGAAAACTGCTGTTAGCAAAGTTTACAATCCACTTTTTTATCATCCTCCACACCAACAACTTCTTTGACATGTTGTCAAGTAGTTTGGAGCTGAATAATGCTCAGTAGGTTAGGCCTGTTTAGAGCTGTTTTGATTTCCTGTCTTATAAGTCTTATAGTCTATTAAACCAAACGATTATTAAAACAAACATATTTGTTGAGTAAAATATATTTGAATTAGGGCTGCAACTAACGATTATTTTCATTATTGATTAATCTGTCAATTATTTTCTCGATTAATTGATTAGTTGTTTGGTCCATAAAATGTCAGGAAATGGTGAAAAATGTTGATCACTGTTTCCCAAAGCCCAAGGTGACGTCCTCAAATGTCTTGTTTTGTCCACAATCCAAAGATATTCAGTTTACTGTCATAGAGGACGAAAGAAACCAGAAAATATTCACGTTTGAGAAGCTGAAATCAGAGAATTTGGACACTTTTTCTTAAAAAATGACTCAAAACGATTAATCGATTCTCAAAATAGTTGGCGATTAATTTAATAGTTGACAGCTAATCAATTAATCGATTAATCGTTGCAGCTCTAATTTGAATATTATTTTTATTCATGATCAATGTTATTTCCAACACAATATAGCCTATCACTCAAAAATGAAATACAGCAGGTCTGCATATGTCCCTCCCGCCCCTGAAAATAATGGATTAAGAAGCGATTTTCTCCTTATGAAAGTAACACCAGCGATTTTCCGTCCAATGAGAATTTGGTCGGACAAGAGCATATCGACCAACCAATCAACCAGAAGGGTCAGCCCTAGATATTGATAAACTGATGAATTGCCCATAAACGTAACATTACTCAACGATACTGTTGATCTACGTAGCCAAGCGCTTTACTGTGATGATAAACCTTTGAAGCATAAGGATATTTGTTCAAAACTCTGATATGAAAAAGCAGTTTAAAGCACAGATAATGTGCTGAGACCAGCCAGTTTTTGTGATATTTCTGCGCTTACACACAAGAAATGAAGTTATTTCATGCCTTTTAATTAGTTATAAGTTATGAAATATACACAAACAAGTAGTGAGACTGAAGGAAGGAAATGAAGCAGGAAACACAGTTGCAAGAAACAGATGGTTGACAGTCCAGAGAGAAAATAGAGCAGGAAAACAGAAAACAAAGAGGAGGAAACAAGAGGACAAAGGAGGGTTTCTGATGGATAATTTCACCAGTGTTGGGAAAACTATGATGATTAATCAAAAATTGTAAATGAAATGTTAATTTTACTGTACTGTGTCATTGCACATGCATCTTTTTTTGTTTTCAACCACAGAAGATGTGTTGAATGACTTGAGAAATGTCCAGAATATCCTGTAAATAAATGTTTCTCTTCTTCTCCTCCTCCTCCTCCTCCTCCTCCTCCTCCTCCAGGGCGCCAATGCCTCTGCCTTGGAAAAGGAGATTGGACCGGAACAGTTTCCCGTTAATGAACACTACTTTGGATTGGTCAACGTAAGTGTCAGTCAAAAAACACACATTGCTGCCCCTCAGTTGGTGTAAAATGTAAACGTATCTCAGGAACGTCCCCTCCCCTCGATCCTGAATCTTTCTTTCTCTTCGTGTCTCTCATTATGCCTCTGTTTCTTTTTTCTAGTTCGGCAACACCTGCTACTGTAACTCAGTGCTGCAGGCTCTGTATTTCTGTCGACCGTTCAGGGAGAAGGTGTTGGCGTACAAGGTAAGCGTTCCTGTCCTCGGGTTTGTACAGTCGACTGGCTTCTCATACTAAAAGATTGCACTTAAATACCCCCCAAAATAACCTGTCTTTCTGGATGTTATGTGTGAAATAAAATGGGTTGTATTATTTTCAAAGACTACCCATTTAGGTATTCAGCAGATGTTCTCTTTGAATGGAGCGAGGCCCCGTCCTTGTATTACAGGGTGAACTTATTATATTAAGAGACTGTTGCGTTATGGGTTGTTTATAGCCATAATGTTGCTGGGCTAGCATGCTTTTTTCACGTGTGTTTGTAGCGTGTCTTTAGAGTTCGTTAGCCCTAGGAGAGCTGAAGGAAAACTTTATCACAATTTGGGTTTTATTTTCAGAGCTCGTTAAAAATAGGTCCAAAAAGGCAACAGCAATCAGACAGTCAAGAGTCAACAGTTTAACCCGGTTATCTAAACCACTTTAAATGGAGGTAAAACTGAAAGTGAGGTTAAATATATACTTAAATGTAAGTATAGTAGGTTGAACCAGGCAGCCAGTCTGATGCATGTTTACAGGGTTCAGTTTGGGTACTAGTTTTACCATAAACCTTCGTATTCTGTTTCAAATAACCTGTCTGATGGTCTGACCGCTTGTGTTTGTTGCCCCAACATGCCTATTTTTAGCCGTGTTGCCACATTACGAGACCTCAAGAATTACTTTTCGTAATCAACAGAAGTGATTGATGGAGCAACAACATAACACAAAAGTTTTAATAAACTGTAGTTTAACCTTTTCTCATGGCTTGTTTAACACAAGCTGAGGCAGGCAGAGCCCAAACGTCTCAAAATGTGTATTTACTGGGCTGTTGCTAATAATTTAGTAAAAAGAAAAATGTTGAAAGAAAATTTCTGAATGCTTCTCCTGTATGTGAATTCAACGGCTCCTGTAACATGTTTAGCTGCAACAGAGGAAATAAGATTCTGACAAGTGAAAACAAATAGAAATTGCCCCCAGACGACCAAATCATTTGTCAAGCAGCCGAGAATTACCATGTCAATACATGTTATGGTTAGGAGCTCAAAAAGACTGAAAGTCTGAAACACTGTCAAAGAAAACTATTCTGCGTGACTGCAGAGTTTGTGAAAATGTGACTAATAAGCAGAATGAAGAATTAGCTGCACTTGAAATTATACTTGAGCAAGCTACACAAATGTGGAATTTACAGTATGTTAGGTCATGTGTTTCACTTTTCCGAGAGAAAAGGCTTCAGGAATGATGGCTGTCTTATTGGACTAATAGTATCTTGGGCAAACTTTCCCGACAGGACAAGTCTGATGAAGTGTTTCTTGTCTTCAGAAAGTAGTCTTTTTCCAAAAGCAGGTGTTGGACAAGGGGTCTTGTCCAACTTCAGGAGAAAGAATTAAGTAATCTTTTGTTTAATTACCTCAGGAGAGAAACTGCAATACCTCCTTTAACTGTTCTTCTTCAGTTACCGCTCACCTGATTAATGAGTTAAATATGAATTTCATAGGTCAATCAATATCACATTGCGCGTGTGTGTTATGGTTGTGTCATATCACTGCCATAGATTAGATAAGATTTCAAGGTCGAGGCTGGACCTCACCTCACCTTTATACTTTATAGTTCTGCACATCAGTCTTATCTTCTGTGGTTTGTTGTAATCTCTGTGGAGTGACAGGTTTGTCCGTCTGTTTTTAGGTGCAGCCGCGTCGCAAGGAATCCCTCCTCACCTGTCTGGCTGACCTGTTCAACAGCATCGCCACGCAGAAGAAGAAAGTCGGAGTCATCCCTCCCAAGAAGTTCATCTCACGACTGAGAAAAGAAAATGGTACGTTTCGCTACAGTACGATGTTGTATTGTAAGGAAGGAGAGAGTGATCTGCTCCTAAAACCTTAAAAAATCAAGATGCGAAAATGTTGTTGATTTTCGTTGGAAGTTGAGAGTTTTGCCCAAATGTGCAGCTGCTGCTTCTGTCTGAAACTTAAACACATGACTTCCTGTATTTTTCTCAGGAAAACATCCATTCAACAGCAGGTGTTTAGAAATGTAACATCTGAAATGTTGTTTCATCAGTTATTCGTTACTTCCTTTCACCGTGCTGTGACACAGACGAGTTAACCGATCGGTGAGGGACAAAAGGGGTGATGCTGCGAAAAGGAGAGAAGAAGAAGAAGAAGAAAAAAAAGAGGCAGGGGAGGGTTATCTCAGCTGAGAAGTTAATCTCACAGCTGAGGAAATAAAATTGTCAGCCAAATCCTGGAGCGGAAAGCAGATGAAAAAGAAGCATCGATCTTAATTGGCTCTATTTCTCCTCGCCAACACATGCTGATGTTGTTTATTTTCTCTTCTCTCTTTCTTCAACACTTCCTCCTTCCCTGTCCGCCTTTTGTATTTTATATTTTCCGTCACTGTATTTCTGTCGTTCCACATCTGTCCCCTCTCAGAGCTGTTTGACAACTACATGCAGCAGGATGCCCACGAATTCCTCAACTACCTCCTCAACACCATCGCAGACCTGCTCCAGGAGGAGAAGAGCCAGGAGCGACAGCAGAATGGAAAACTGGTGCAGAATGGAGGAGGAGGAGGAGGAGGGGGCGGAGGAGGGAGTGCAGGAGGAGGAGGAGGAAGTGAGGGAGGAGGAGAAGGGGAAGGAGGAAAGGAGACACAACAGACTTGGGTCCATGAGATCTTCCAAGGAACACTGACCAACGAGACGCGGTGCCTCAACTGTGAAGCTGTGAGTGTCGCTGGTCTGCATGTATTCAGGACTGTAGTCTGCTGGCATCTTACGCTGGGTGACACCAGCTAACTGCACAGAGATACCTGAAAAAACAAGTCATTTTCTGTGCAAAAAGTTTGTAAGGATTTGATTTATTTGCCTTAAACTTTTCGAAACAAAAATTACAAAGGGCTTCATTACATTAAGTATAAAATAAGATAGAGTTTTATGTATCCCGAGGGAAATGATTGTGCAGCAGTACAGTAGGAAAGAGTGCAAATATAAAATACCAATCAAGGTACAAGTGTAAAAATATCAGTAAACAGATATAAACAAGGTTAACGGTAAGGATCGCAAGTTGACCTTATGAAATAGAAATAATTAGAAATATAAAACAAGCACGACTGTAATAGGCACAGACGAAGTTAAACCAGAAATAACATAAATAAAAGAGCAAATACCAAATGTTTTGTTTAGGGGCATTTGTACGGCAGCGTATTGCTGCCACGCCGGAAAAAGAAAAACTTATCAGTATCACGTTATAACGTGAAAAGATTATTGTTATAACAAGATGTTTTTCACGTTATTACGACATACAAACTTATTGTTATAACATAAAACATAAACTTTATAACGTGATAAGTTTGTTTGTCGTAATAATGTAAAAATATGTCGTTATAATAGGAAAATATCTTGTTATAACGTGAAAATCTCGTTACAACCTGAAAATATCTTGTTAAAATGTAAAAAATATCTTGGTATAACATGAAAAAACATCTTGTTATAACAATAAAC
>NTHP01000150.1:352359-369979 GCA_003416845.1 Oplegnathus fasciatus
ATGATGAACATATGATATAATATCTCAAAAAGTTAATTTTCATCTTGCTTAAAATAGTTAATTCATAGAAGTTTGTTCATAGAAGAACATTTATTTATCTGTTTTTCTGATAGCAGGTGGCGGTAACATGCCAAGATATGCACCAATGTGCCTGCAAAGTCAGGGAAGGAGACTGAAAGCCAGTAAACAAGGATGTAAACAGTGCTAGGTTTAAAAAAGAAACGACTTTGCAAATGTTTTATGTGGAAGGAAACGCATTCAACACGTTTGTTAGAGCTCAAAGATACACAGTGTGTGTTTTGGTGAGTAACACCGAATATAAACATAACTTTTGTTTGTTTACAAGAAAACTCCACCGGGCACCTTTAATTCTCCACATTTTCACAGTACATGTTTACCTGGTTCGGCCTTCATCTGTTCATAATGCTGCATTGCAAAACAGCTTTCCTTTGAATAAGAAGATCCATGTGACCTTGAGTGTCTTCGCTTGCATCGCAGGTGAGCAGTAAAGACGAAGACTTCCTGGATCTGTCGGTGGATGTGGAGCAGAACACCTCCATCACGCACTGTCTCAGGTAACACGGTGCTCCGATCAATAATCTCCTAAAAGCCTTTTACGCTCACCAGATATGGAAAGCCATGGAAAAAAGCTTGAATTGTTTTGTTTTTTTAAACGTTGTTGATTTGTGTTGGTAAATGTGTGTGTGTTTTCTTAACAGGGGCTTCAGCAACACAGAGACGTTATGTAGTGAATACAAATACTACTGTGAGCAGTGTCGCAGCAAACAGGAAGCTCAGAAAAGGTGGGTGACATTATCAGCTAGTCGCTTTTTATTTCCTGCTGTGCTGATTGAGATTCTCACTTTCTTTCTTTTCGTTCTTTCTTTCTTTCTCTCTTTCTTTCTTTCTTTCTTTGTTGTGGTTTTTAATAATAACAATTAGGGCAAGTCAATAACATAATATTTTGATAATTGATTAATCGTTTAAGTGCTTTTTTCTAGGAAAATGCCACAAATTCATTGGGTCTGGTGTTTCAAATGTTAGGATTTCCTGCTTTTCTGCTTTGTTTATCACTGTAAACTGAATATCTTTGGGGTTTGGGCCGTTGATCAAACAAAACAAGATATTTGAAGACGTCACCTTGGACTTTAGGAACTTGTGACGGACATTTTTCACTATGTTCCCGCATTTTAAAGACTAAATGATCATCAGATTAACTGATAACAAAAATAATCATTATTTTATTGTTCCTCTATATATGGAAATCCTTGAAAATGCTTGAATTTTAATGTGGTGTTTTCAAGGTTTGAAAAGTGCTTGGATTTTGAATGAAGTGCTTGAAACTCTAATTGCATTAATATAATAAATGGCTATCCGACTGGATAGTTTAGATAAAGAAATAATATAAGTCAGAGAGAGCCTAATTGATTTGAGTACCACAGCCGCAAGGTGCTGGAAAAGCTTGAAAATGCACCTTGAAAATGCTTGAAAAGTGCTTGAATTTGCCTTTGGAAAAGGTGTAGGAACCCTGTATATAATAATATTACTATAAAATTCTTATATTGAGATATTGTACAGTTGTCCGGTCTAAATGAATAATAGGTAGCAACATTTCTCAGAGTCAGACCTGAAATACCTAAAAACATACTTAAAACATAAATAATTTGGTTTTAAATGCTCCATTAGATATTGTTAATTTGTCGAGATAAAGTAGTGATAAAATTGTAATCATGGCATCATTTCTTTTCCGAAATGGAGGCTTCAGACACTGATCAGCGTCTTTAAAGTGGAGATGCACAAAGCCACTTTTTGACACACAGCTTCAGGAGGTTTTGTTACTATAACCACATGGAAGCACGAGCAGATTTTGGGCGTTTTGAAAATAGTTGCTGTTTGCTGTGAGAAGCTGTCATCTAAATTACCACTTTGTCTCTACATGGCTGCGTAGGAGTGGTTATAACCGCAGTCACACAGCTGTATATGCACAACACGGCCGCTCTCAAGTTTTTCTAAGCGGACAAATACGCTTGCAGTTTGTTCCATTAGAAAGTAGCCCTGAAACCACATTTGATGTTACTATAGCAACCAGTCAAGGACTTCCTGTCACATTCTGACGAGTTCATCGTGGGTATTTAGAGTTGATGTGGGCCAGGATGCCTATTAATAACCATCGAACGGCAGTCTAACAACCGCTGGACGTTGCTCTGTCAATGCTGCTCAGTTTTACATGAATGACGCTGCTAAACTAAAACATAGACCGACTGGTGGAAAGTGTCACTCCAGTGCAACTACATGTATTTTTATACACACCATGCACCGTTTTTGAGCGCCTGTTAAGTGCACCAAGTAACATCCATTAGCTTGAAAGGGCCATGCTGTCATCAGCGACTGCCGCTCGCATTAACACTGAGCAGAATGCTGCAAGCCAAAGGCTCGGCCAAATTAGGAGGAGCACAAAGCGACTAAAAACACACGTCTTGTTCCTGGTAGGGAGTCTGGAAACAGTAATGGCGTCAGCACGGAAAGCTTTTAGCCCTCTGAGTTTTTCTTCGGGACAAACCGCCCCTTGCTGCCTGTCGTTGTGTGATTCTGCTTCCCTCCTGCTGTTTTTCCACTGACCTTTTATAAGCCTCGATCTTTATTTTGTCTTTGATTTTTACATTTTCTTTGCAATTTCAAACTCCTTTACTGGAAAACATTCTTTAGTGTTGAGTGTAGTAGATCGTTTCAGTTTCAGTTTTGTGCTGGCGTTGTACATCGTATCACTCAGTGCTTTTTCATTAAAACCTCCCTCTCTCTCTCTGTCAGGATGAGGGTAAAGAAGCTGCCGATGATCCTCGCCCTCCACCTGAAGCGCTTTAAATACATGGACCAGCTGCACCGCTACACCAAACTGTCCTATCGCGTCGTCTTCCCCCTGGAGCTCCGCCTCTTCAACACGTCCGGGGACGCCACCAACCCCGACCGCATGTACGACTTGGTGGCGGTCGTTGTACACTGTGGCAGGTAGATTCTTCTTTTACTAGATATATTTTAATGCTATGGACTTTTTCACTGAAGCGTAAAGCCTCTGTCAACAGTCTGCAGCATCTGTGGTGGTTTATGTTTGAATCACAACTCAGAGTTCAGTTTAATTTTTGAAATAGCTTATTCAGTCCGATCAACAGCAAAAAAACCTTCGGGATTAACTAGATAACGTTAGGAAACAAAGACAAAACAACTCTCCACATTCAGGATTTTTATTTTGAAGATACCACTCAAACCATTAATCATTTATCAATCAATGGGAATTAATGGGTGAGCTGTCCTCCAACTGATCTACTAATCAACACATTTTTTGTGCATTAAGCATGTGGATGTGACTTAGTTTTTTACACCTAGGGGAAACTAATACAAATGTACTATAATACTAAATATTCCTTATAGTAAAGGGATTTAATCCTCTACAGAAGCTTGGGTGTTTAATACTGTAAAATGTATGACCGTAGTCAGTAGTTCTGTAATTTCTAATAGCTACAGGTGAGATTTCTGCAGACGGCCTTCATAGAACCAGTTTAATGTGCAGACTAATAGGCTGCTGAGTGTGTTGTCTGTTGAACTGCTTTTATGAAATCATCCTGTCAGAAAGGACATAAGCTGACTGGATCTCTGACCTTCCAAAAAGTACACGGATGTTGCATAAAGGCGGGCAGACACTGTACGGACAGTCGAATTTCTGCCCGATCCGCTGTCGTTTGACGTGGTCGGCTGTCACACAGCCTCACCTAGCTGCTGTCCAGAGATCCATAATAAACTGTAGCAAGCTTCTTTTAATATTATTGGAGTATTGTTTTACACGTTGTGGCCAAAACTGCAGTGTTGACCGAGACTGCTGAGATCTAAAACTAACCATATTGTCTGCATCTTCCAGCCATCTGTGGCTCTATGTTTATCTGTTTTCTTCTTTCTTTCCGCTCATAGTTGAAGTGCACAATGTAATGCCGCCTTTCTCTCTTTTTGTCAACACTGTTGAGGACACGGTCGTCTTGTTTGAATAAACTTCACTGGAATTACCAATAGACAAGGCCGACCCCAGGTTCAGTGTTTGCGTCAGAGGTCCGTGCAGCACGAACATTAAAGTCGCAGGTTCTGGCAGAAAGGCAGATTAAAACTTGTAGTGTGAGTTAATACAACGTACAAGATTGATAAAAACACACACAGTGTCTGTCCAGCTTAACAGTTCTAACTTATGTAATGTTGTAAATCCAGAACATCACCCAAATGTAAAAGAATGATCTGTCTGCTAAGATTTTGATCATTTTTTTGCTAATAAATGAACAAAGAAAAGTTCTTTATTTATAAAGAACTTCAATAAAACAAATTTATAGAATGCTCCACATTAGAAATAAAAAAAGATAATAAAACAGTAACACAAGTAAGATAAAAACTTAATAAAATCCACAGCTTCATTGTGGAAGGTTAAGAGGCATCCTGCAGACATGCCCTGCTGTTGTTTTTGGTTGCTTGAATCATTCAAACGTTCAGTTCAGGTGATTCAGGGATCTGGAACGTCCTCTGAGGCGGTTCAGCTGACGTCAGCTGATGTGCAAGTAATTAGTCACTGGATCGTCTTCAACCAGATCAGTTTGATGTAATCTTCCAGTGGTGCTTTTCTCAGATGGATAAACATTACATGTGAACACAAAGGCAAATTTCAAATGATGCTGAACTGTTTTATTTAGTTCGTACCTTTTGAACATCTCAGCAGTCTTGAATTTCAGAATTCCACTTTGGAGATTACCCAAAACATCCCTATATAAAAGATTTAACACTAAGTAATGATGTTTTTAGAGCGATTATTTCATGTTTTTTCACTGGCGTGCCTCAACAATAACACCAAAGTTTAAATTCTTACTTGGGGAATAAAAGAAAACCATTAACCACCATTAGCCACAAGTCTAATGCCTTTCAGGTATTATTTTCATAACATATCTCTCTTGTTTCTCCCCCCCCTCTGTCTCCTCTGTCTCCACACTGCAGTGGTCCCAACCGTGGACACTACATCACCATCGTCAAGAGCCACGGCTTCTGGCTGCTGTTTGATGACGACATCGTAGAGGTGAGAGAGAGTTTTTCATTCCGTGTCCTCTTTCTTTTTCACAACCACACTCAATTTACATTCACTCAGACTCTTTAGCATTTGTTTAAAAAATTGGCATTCGTTCTGTACAGTCTTATATATTCTCGGAGCTGTAAGTAAACCTTTAGATTTATTTTTCTTGGTTCCGCTGTACAAAAATTTACTGCTTCCATTTCACTGCAAATCACGTCATGCTAATCTAGAAAACAGTGGAACTGCTCAGGTCTAAACTTAAACTACTAAATAATGTACTCAGAGTTGAGTTTCTAATATTTAGGCTTTACCCTTCTCTGTTGTAAAGGAGCAACCGCTACCCCAAAATCAAGATTAATAAAAGTTTTAAAAGTACAGCTGATAAGCTTGATAATGAACTTGAAACAGTTGAAAAATAAATAGAAAAATACTGAGACCTTTGTGTCATTGAAGCCATTTTTATCAAATATTGTAAAATAATCACTATTTATAGAGCACTTTACAAAACAAATGATTAAACAGAATTAAGAGACAACATTGACGATAAAAAATACATAATAAAAAATAAGATCGGCTTTAAAACAAATAATTTAGAAATGATAGAAACTGGATGAGAATGAAGGGAATAAGGGAGCAGAATCAAGTAAAATAAAGGTGTAAGCTATGTGATGAATGAATGAAGTATTATCGAAGATTTGAAAAGCATTTTAAAGGGTCGTTCTTGATATTTAACCTCAGGAAATCAAATTGATTGTCATATCGCTGTGCCACTTTCAGCATACGTGACCAAACACCAATAAAAGATTAAAATCCCATCAGCCGTCCAAAGTTTCCCACCTTGTCCTGACCAGACAGGAATTTCAAATAGCTGTCCTTCCAGACTTTGTAGGTCCTGGCGCTCCGAATGTTGTGTCTGGATTCCCTTCGACCTACATACCTTAACCTTTGCTAAATAATGAGGAGTTAAAATAGGGCTTAGAGAAATAAAGGGTATTCATAAAGGAGAAATGTAAGAAGATAAGAGGGGAAAGAAAACAGAAGAAAAAGTGGATACCTGCTTCAGATTAAGAGCGTAGGATTAGCCCGAAGCCTTGTGGACAAGACCTGGAATGAGAATAATGTCTAGCTGCTCTGTCCTCTTTCCTCTCCCAACATCACTTCTCACGTTCAACATGTACCTACTTTGGTTTCGCTTGTAATTGAAACATTATTCATCCCAGTTATCCAATTTTAAACCGAATGTCAGTTTGATCATGAAGACCTGGACGGCACATTGTGTTCGGAAAATTAAAAATATGACAGACTGCTGCTCTGTCTGCTCTAGGCCTCGTTCTTCTTCTTTTAATTTTTACAATCTGCCAGCAGGCGATGCTGACATGGAACATTTTAACTTTTTTTTATAAAAAAGCAACTAACAATCCCCGTCTTTCACTCAAATAAGATTTTGGTGGTCATGACACTGCTGCTCTCCTGCAGCTTCTGCTATAAAACCATCTGTTTTCCTCTCCGATGTGGTGACAGAAGAAACAACACAAGCAGCTGACATAGAAACAACACAGTCTGACATCCTTCAAGCATGTGTGATAGCGCTCAGCTAACAGCTCCCCAGCTCCCCTCTCAGCACGCTGCCATCCACACTGCGGCTGACATGACAGTGACGATAATGTGATGATTTATCAACGCAAGTAGGGAAACTTACCATCATCTCCAACCCTGCAACATCTTAAAAGTGTATGAAATCAGAAGTATACCTTAACTAGCGTGTAGTGTTAGCCAAAAGCATGATGTAGCTCTTTAGTCATTGGCAGACAACCACACCAGTACATGGCCAAAGCCTCGGCATGCTGCCGTGTTTCAGCCGTGGCCAAGTAACCTTTCAGTTTGTTATTTTTCTTTCTCCGCACCAGAAAGAACGGTATGCCATGGCAATCAAGCTATCAGCAGTTAACTGACCGTGCAGTGATGACGGTTAAATGTTCCAGGGCTTGGGAAGTGTAATCTGTATTAGAAACAAATGTACAAACAGGGTTTTTCTAAGCTTAACAATAGTTGTTCTTTTCTCCGGCCACTTAAGAAATTAGGTTTTGCATGAGGGAAAACAAGAGACGTATTAAAAGTCAAAAGAAGTTGCAGAAAATCCTCCAAACACATGAGTTTGTGTTCTCATTCAGGTTCTGTAGATACCTCACACAAGAACTGATAACTTCATTTCCGAATATTTTCCTAATAATTCCCTGAGAAGTTTCTTGGAAAGGACTGTGTAATTTAGTACTAATTGCAGAGTAGTTGGGATTTTTTTGGAAAAAATGCTTCATTTAAACTGAGGTAAAGATTCATTATTTGTTTATTATTGGAAACTTTGTTCTCCGTCTAAATTAAATTGTATAAATTTTAAGTTTTTGCATGTTCATCTGACTAAAAGTCTCCCTTTGCTAACAATGAATTGGAATTAATTATACCAATTGAACATTGTCTCTATTTCCCTATTTTTTTTACACCAAATTACACAGTCCACAGCTGTAATAAGACATTAGTGTCCTAAGACTTTAGTACAGTAATGTACATCAATTTTATTTTCAAACATTAATTTTATTAATATTCCTGACATATTCCAAGAGATCTTACCATTGAATTTTAGATTGATTCCTACTATTGTCTTTTTAAAAAGTTTTAGCTCTTTACTACTCATAATGTATATTTTACATTTTGCATGCGTACTATACTGTTTTAGATATTTTTTAATGTGTTTTCCCAACTGTTCCAGGCAGCCATCAGTTTCCATTAAGTTCCATATGGGATAAAAATCAATCAGTGGTCTCTGGAAACTTTCTTTACAGTGAGTCTGCATTAATTTTCGTCAGTGTCACAGTGTTATCACTGAGGAGTAATGCGATTTGAGTGCTTATTGATTTGAAAACTCTGCACTGCATTGCATCACAATGATATTGTAACTTTGACAGAAATCAATGCAGACTTGTTGTTCACTGTGATGGACTCCACAACCTCAGCATGCTTTAATAGTCTGCTAATAGTAATTAATGGAAACCAATGGCTGTCTGGAGTGGTAGGTAAATACATTCAAATGTATGAGACGCATCAGCATGGTTTGTAAAATGGTTAGTTGTTATGTAAAGTGGAAGTGAGTGGTAGTAAATGGGTTCAGACATGCAAAACCACTGGTATGGTCCCATTTCTATATGGGCCCGGCCTTTACATTCTTCATATTAAACGACCTCCTGATCCAAGTATGGCTCCAGTTCAACCCAATTAAACATCAAATCATTGGAGGCCTTTCTTGTTTTGAAACTTTTGCCCAATTAAAATGGTTTATTTTACTTTAAATCTCCCCAGCAGTGGGAGAGGTCACCCTGCTGTTTGAATACAGAGAAAACTGCTCAGTCACAGTCATCAAGGACTGATGTTTAAAACTGATCCCATCACCAGTGTATTTTTCCACTATGATGGGAAGGAGGCCCACTCGAACATCTGTTCCAGTGGAGAGAAACTGGCCGAGTTCTGTTAGATTCCGCTGAGTTTGCAGAGCAGAAACAGAAACTTATCATTTTTTATGGTTTGTAGAGATTTACTCTCCATGTCTGACTCGCTGCTTTCTATTCTAGCTTTCGTTCTCTCTCTTAAATCTGTCTTTTTACTTCTTATAAGTTACATCTCTTCTTTTTGGGTCTCTCCACCTGGAAATGAAGCTGCCTGAGCTTTCTAAAGCTTTCTGCAGCCAGTTCTCTTTCACCACCAATCCAAAAGTGTATTTTTTGCCGTTTGTTTCCAGCCCCATTTTCTCCTGCTTTGGACAAAGCCGCTGCGCCAAATAAGAAACAGTTGTCAGGACTGAGATTCAAGATATTCACCACTTACTTGTCAACATACTCGATTTCAAATGGAGATTTGGTAGTGAATGAAAACAAAAGCCTCCGTGAAGGGAAGGAGTTGATGTTGTGCTAACACAGACCTCCTCAAAGACTTGTCGTGTCTTTAGGTTGTCCGTATATAACGATGTACCAAAGTAGTGGAAAAAACCATCTTGGAATCTGAAATGTGTTTTTTGTTTTCGTGCCTGGAGAACTTGTGGAAACTAATGTTTAAAACTGTTTGGAGATCTGACTTAAGAATAACATGCTTTTCTGATGGGTTAAGCTAAGCAAAACTCGGCTGCTAGTGGATCTATGTATTGTTTTAGTAAGAAAAATACATCATCTTGATCACAGAAGAGGCAAGACTTAAGGCAGAATGTGCTTTGCTTTCGTTGGTTTACAGGATGTACTATAATTGTTTGATTTTGAGGGTAGAGAGGGAATAATTTCATGCTCTGGAAAGAAAGCAACACTAAATTGTGCGTCAAGAAATAGTTCAGCATTTTGGGAAATACGCTTATTAGCTTTCCAAGAGTTGGATGACAATATTCATACCACACTCAGGTCTTGAAGTCCAGAGCTGGTGTCAGGATGTGGTTAGCCTTGCATAAAGACTGGAAAAAACTCACCTACAATCAGCCTTAAAGTCCGCTAATTAGCGCGTTGTGTATCGTTTGTTTCATCTGTACACAAACAGAAAGCAAATAAGCACATTTCCCAAAATGTTGACAATTCGATGGCAGCTTTGCTTCAGAGAATAGTTCAAGAAAATGTCGTTATACTATAGAGCCATCGGAGAACGCTGCATATGTCTAAACCAACCATCGATCTTCTTTTCTTGTAGAAAATTGATGCGCAGGCGATCGAGGAGTTCTACGGTCTCACATCGGACATTTCCAAGAACTCTGAGTCGGGATACATCCTGTTCTACCAGTCCAGAGACTGAACCAGCCAGCGGTAAATCCCCAACAGACTGTCACTCAACAGAGGGGGAGGCGCTTATGGCTGCCACCGGCTCCGCCCAGTACGCTCACATAAGTATCCAGGCTTTATTCCCTGTAGGTGGAGCTTCGCACTGGAGCGCCACTCGGATCGGTTGAGACGTGTTCAGGTCGCATGCCAGCCTCCTGGATTACGACCGTTCAGATCCTCTGAGCCCACACTGCAAAAAGCACCTTAATAAATGAATAAATAAGATGGCTGAATCTGTAACACTCGCTTTGCACTGGGGCATCAGCTGGGAAGACTGAGTAACGCCAATCCAAGAGGCTGACATCGCCGTGTGCACAGCGGTCCATTTTGGAGGTAAAAAGCAGTTTGGGATTGTTGAGACGATGCAGAGTAACCAATCAACTGTTTCGGATGAGACACTTACGCAACTTCTGATTGTAATCCTCCTAACCATCAGTGTCATCACAGTCTTCTTTAGCATTTTTTTTTTGTGTGCATATTATGCCGTGCTAAATTAGCTTCACGCTAACACACAGGTACCACGCGTTCACCCCAGAAGAATCATTCCGGAGACAGAGAAGCTGATATCAGACAGTCCCACCTGTCGCATCAAAACCACTGACACAACCTTTAGTGATCGAATAGCTTGAACGTGCACCTGGAGCGCAGCGCAGTGATGCAGTTGCTAGTTTGCAGTGTTTGTATCATGAAGTGGTGTTAATAACATGCAGTGTTATAGGCAGAACGTGAAATGGAAACCAGCCACCAGAGAGATGTTGACGAATCTGATAGAGGGACTCATTATTTTTGTTTTTTACTTATAAGAAAAATCTGAACTGAAAATTGGAAAAAATCCAGGCAAAAGTGTCATTTTACCAAACCAACCATACCATTTGAGGTTTCCCTATTTAAGCATTTACTGTTTTATTAATGACATAGATTTCTGTAAATTGCAGCGATCAGTGTCTTAAAGCATGAAACAACAACTTCTGGATGAGCTGGAACATGAAGTCTGGTTGAAAATGCGCTCCTTTTAAAAAATATTGGTGTTTTTCAGCAAAAATTGGTAAAAACCAAACACAATGAGCCTTGCAGATCACCAACAACCCCGTTCAAGTTTTAAAGGCTAGCTGGTGAATCAGTGAGTGAAAGTGGCTGGTAAAAGTTTTAAAGTTAGCGTCTTTACGGGTCATGTTTGGTGCCACAGCGAGGGAAGACATTAAATGAAGAGCAATCAGGTGTTTCAACGATAAACAGCATAAGCTAATTTTTTTAAGTGGGCTTTTCCTGGTTTTGACAGCAAGCAGAGTCTCCTTTGCAGTTTGCTCTCAAAGGTTTGTGTTGTTTTAACATTTTTGACTTTTTTAAAATGCCAGGATATGCACATTTGTACCATTTTTAAAAAAAGGGACATGTACAGAGACAGACTTTTTCTTTTAAGTCAGTTCTTACATCCAAACTGTCACACTACGTACAGGTTGAATGTTTGTGTTGAGTGTGTCTTGTCCTTTTGTTCCTTATTTTAAAGCTTAATTTTGGGGACGGCAAACTCTGCTGCAGCTGGTTCAGCACACCTCATAGTATCAGCCACCAATCCCACGCTGGCAAACTTGGACTCTGGCTTAAGTGTTTCTCCTGCAGCTGCAGCTGCAGCTCTGGCAGGCAGTCAGACCTTTTACATAACATGTTTTTCACTCCAGAATCTTAACTTGGAGCCCTCCGTAATGCTGAGTGATGCTAACGGTGGTATATTTAATGCAGTAAGACCGTCTCTGTCTGATTAAAATGGATTCCTCTCCTTTGTGTCTTTTAAAATCTAATTTAGCACAATAGGAAAGAGTTCAGGATGGTCACGTCTGATTTAATGTGGACTCGTCCTGTTTTAAGAAGCGATTGATTTTTTCAAAAGTAATTTAACAAATACAAAAGCACCACTTGTGCAGCTTCTCCAATGTGAGGCAGCTTTTCTCTTATTGTAAATTTAAACCCGTTGGGAGTTTTTTCAGTTGTTGTTTAGACAAAAATCAGCAACTTGAAAGTCTTCCTCAGCTCCAGGAGTTTGCAATTGGCATTTTCTTGGAAATTTTGAAGATGAAACAGTAAATTGATTTAAAAAAATCAATAATGAATAGTCAAAAAAATCATTAGTTTAATTCACAAGATGATATTTGAGTAGATCATGAAGTAATTTAATGGTAATGACAGTCGGCATTAATAATAACCATCTTAGAAGACGATGATTGTCTCCAATAGGGCTGCAAATAACGATTGTTGTCATTATTGTCTGTTAAGCATCAGGAAACAATTAAAAATGCATTTTTAACTTCTCAGAGCTGAAGGAGATGTTTTCAAATTGCTTTTGCTTTATCTACAACCAAAAAATATTCAATTTATAATGATAGAAAACAGAAAAATGCCACATCCTCACATTTGAGAAGCTACACCCAGTAAATGTTTGGTATTTTTGCTGGATCAGTAACTTTAACGATTATCTGATGATGAGAATAGTTGCGTAATCATTTTTCTGTTAATCGACTAATAGTTTCGGCTCTAATCTCTAAATGACCGGGAGGAAGAGTCGTATCTTTCCCCTGCTCCCTCCATTATAATCATTATAATCAGAGTGACATTAAAATGTTCTTTTATGGGTGGTATATCTTTACACTCCTGAGGTAAAAAGAGTGTAATTAATGCTTTCCAATGGGTTTTTATTGTGCTGAGGCCAGAAGAAACAGGAGCCATTTTAAAGCCTGTACTCGTTCTCCCTAACTTGAGCCTGCTGACGGGCAACAACCTCCTCTTTCACCTCCGGTGTTTTCGTTTAACGCACAAACAAACCAAATGTAGGTTGTTGGTTTTTTTTGGTTTAGTCTTGTTTTTTGAAGTCTGTTTTACACTGCCAAGCTCGCGAGGCTACACCCGACTGGGCTATCGCAGATTAACAAGCAAGCTCACCCCGTCGTTCTTTGCAACAGAGCTGCAGCAGATGGAAAGTGAATGGAAACTTGCTCTCTGTAGCCTTTAAGGTGTTTATATTCTACAGTAGTTGAGTGGCCTGGGCAGTGGGTCAAGTATTATCTGAATGTTAAAATGTACAGTAAAATAAAAATAGGGCTGCTGCTTGACCTGTAAAACACCATTCGGAGTTGGGCACGTCTCAATAATCTGAAGTTGCTCTCGCTCCTGCTAAGACAAGAAAAGCACTTTTAACAACATTATTATATTCTGAAATTCTTCATTTCCTTTGAAGTCTTTTATTTTGACGCCCAAGAGCAAAGGTAATGGAGGTCAGGGTAATGCCCTGATTCAGTTTGGATATCCCAGCGTTTGCTGACAGTGTTTTCACATTACTTAGTGGGTTTTCAGCCCAAAAACAGCTCAGAGTAGAAAGCCCCGTACTGTGTCAACGGTGTGGCCCTGTTCAAATGAATGAGGAGGCTAAAGTCGGCCTTAGCCCTGATTCAGAACAGTCTTACTCCTATCAAGGCCTGGCATTGCTATCTCCTGAAAATTGGACATTTCACTAAGCGGCTCAAAAAATGTGTTATGTGAAGAATCTTTAAAGTACAAACTCTCTGGAGGATAAGCGGTCTTCTCAGAAACTGGTAAAGATGCAAAAAAACGGTGCAAAGTAACACAAATTATGGTTTACTCCGACCAAGGAAGGTCTCTGGTTGGGGCTAGGTCACATTAAACGCTGCCAGCAAACCCAGTCATATCCAAACTTGTATTTTATTTCATTACAACCACAGAAGTGTTTGTTCAAGTTCTTGAACATCTCACTTGGCTTAAAGTTTCAAAACACCATAAATAACAGAAGGAAAGCGAGCGACTTCAGACGACGTGAACCCAAACACCTCCCTTCAGTCACTGGGTTGAGGCCTCAAAGTCAACACTATTTCCTTCTCCTGTCTGTGCTGCTCTTAAACTCAACTAATCTACACGAAAGGAAGATGTTCCGTGTGGTGTTGAATCTGTTTTGGGGTGATCCACTTCGTTTCCATCAGTTCTACGGTTTTTGAAAGTCAGAAAAAGTAGTTTATGGTTGCAAATGACTTGAAACGCAGGTTATATCCAGACACCGACAGAAACTGTGGACTCCTGTAAGAGTTGCTCTCATATATACTAAATGATGTGTAGTTTATTTTAAGCTTTTTAAGGAAAAGTCCATTTAATCATGGTATGAGTTAACAAAAACAAGCACAAAAGTGCATTGTTTGGAGGATAAAAGTTCACAGATTCAGTTCGGAGCTGGTTGTGATTCTGCCTTTTAATAAAATGCAGTTTCATGGAAATGTCCCCAAAACTATAAATGTGTGTCATTAACAAGACTGATTGAAATTTTTGGCGAGACAAAACATGTTGAAACAAGGCTCTTTTTTATTTAAATGCTATTAATATTATTATTATGAATGTTTATGTTATCTTCTTTTTCTTAGATGTTTCACTTGTTTTTGATATATTTCACTAATTTTACTAGTCTACCATTTTTGTGTAGGCAGCTTTGGATATTTGAAGATTATTTTGGTTTAATTTGGGAGTAAGTGACGAGAGATGTTGATGTGTACATAAATACAGATGTTATTATTGGAATATAAATATTTGCTTGCTTGAAATAATCAGCAGACCTAGATCAAAAATGTTAGTGGACGTTATATCTCAAAATACTTTTATTCTGGTAACGTATCAAAACGCCTGGTGCTTAAAAAGTAACAAGCCCCACCCATCTGGCATCCCAGGCAGCCTAAACCAAACGTCCCAAAGCAAATTAGCACATATGTAATCTGGTTTGTGTCTGATTTCATTAAGATACACTTACTTTGAGGAAAGTTCTCCATATAAGAAATTGCTGTGCAAAAACTGTTCTGTATATCACTGTGTTGAAGGAAAAATCCACTTTAAAGTACATGAACACACATCTTTCTTGTTCTTTCTGTCTCTCAGCCTGTTGTTCAGGGTTCTTACGGATGCTGGAAAACCTTCAAAATGCTTGATTTTTAATGTGGTGTTTTCAAGGTTTGAAAAATGCTTGGATTTTGAATACAGTGCTTGAAACTCTAATTGTATGAATATAATAAATCGCTATCTGACTGAATAGTTAGCTTTTTAGCTAAAGAAATAATGTAAATCGGAGAAAGCCTGATTGATTTGAGTATAATTTACCACAACTGTAAGGTGCTGGAAAAGCTTGAAAATGCTTGAAAAGTGCTTGAATTTGACATTGGAAAAGGTGTAGGAACCCTGTGTTTTGTAATTTGGTGTTTGTTTTAGTTTTTCCTCTGAATAACTGGTCAAATGTCGATGTCACAACATGAGACATGTATAATCACAATGTTGAAGAGCACTAAAAGATGACTATATTGGCTTCATTTAACCTTGATTTCAGGTTAAAAAAGAGCATATTTCAGTAGCTAGCTTCAAATGTGTCTTCTATATAGTTTGAAAGTCTTAACTTTGGAAACTGTTTTTAGTTTTTCCACTGTAATATTAGAGGTTCAGTACTGATAAATCTTTTTTTTAACGCAGATGATATGTCCAAATAATACAAAACTGCAGTACAGAAATGCCAAAGATACGTTTGAGGTTGACGCTGTTACATAGTTTGTCCACCAGAGAGCACTGAGGAGTTTATTTTTCAGTTGTAAAATGTCAATACGTATTTTGGTTATTGGATTTTAAACTCTCTAATATTGATATTGGTATCAACCTTAAACGTCCAACATCCAGTATCAGTCAGGCTAAATTACTTACATTGTTTTCTACAGAAAGCGTCTTTATTAAAAAGATTTAACAATTAAGCTGAAAATTCTGAAATGTCTCAATATTTATATACAAAAATAGAATTAACCTAAATAAAACCTAAATGAATTACAGAACAAGTAAGATTATGATGCAGATCAGACAAAACAACTATTAATCTGACCTTTTGAGTTATGGACTAAAAATTACTTTCATACACAGCCCTAATCATGCTAAAGTAAACTAGTTCTCAACATTGTGATTATTTACCTAATCAGAGTCATTGTTTCCTGTTGATTTTTTTTATTAATATAAAACATGGTGTCATCTGCAAAGAGTGAGAGCTTCTTTCTAGACCTTAAATTTTTACACCAACATTAACCAATCAAATAACACAGGATTCTTATTAAGCTCCTGTATGTCCATCATTGGTCAAAAGCACCACATTCAAGACTAATGTTTGGACACAAAATAACAAAAACTGACATCTGCGGGTGGATTTTTCCTTTAACAGTTTAAATCGTTCTGTCCTCTGAAATGTCCCTTCAGGGCTTTGGTCGTCCATGTCACTCCCCCCTTTTCAGACTCACCAAGAATGTAAATGTTTTGAACAGAGTATGTGACGGGCGAAAAGTGACTGAATGTGTCATTAACACTCTGATGTTGTTTGTTGCAACAAGTGTGCAAAGTGGCAGCAGCCTCACAAACCTTATTTACATTGTACTAAAGGAAGGATCAAACACAGCTCCACGCCTTCAGAAAATGTTCTCCAACCCCAACTGATTTGTCATTATGTTGCAAATTTGTAACATTGAATCTAAACTTTAAGAAAGTAGGTTATGTTTTTGCATCAATTTACATAAAATACTCAATTATGGAGAAAACAGAAAGACCTTGAATTCATATTCAGCTCCTCGACTCAGCAGACGGTGTGTAAAAAAAAATATTTCTTAAAGGTCTGCTATTAGTTTGGCTCCAGTCTCAGACAGTGATTTTTGTGTTTTTTTTCTTGGTTTTTGTGGCAGACATTTAATTGGCCGTGAAACTGCACTGCTGTGAGTCTGTGGCTTCACTGATCTGAAGGACAAAGAGCTGAATCCTTCTCCTTGGAGTTGTTTTGTGGGTGGTTTGTGGGGGCTGCTGCCGCTGCACACACTGCTGTCTGAAGTTCATTCTGAATACATGTAGATGCAGTGAAGTTTGGGAATGACGGCTGGTTCTGATGGTGTCCAAACTGTTTGAAATAAAACACAAACGGGTTTTGAAGATGGAATAATTGAGACTGTCTCCTGTGTTTTGTGTGGTTACGTTTGTGGTGAATTATGTCAACAGCACTCTGCTGCAGGAATTAAATTGATAAATTGATAAAGACATTATTTTAAAGTTGATTTTATTTAAGTGAACAACATGACTTAGAATAATTATTTAAACAGGCATTTTCAGATTTACTCATCACAGTTTAACTTGGTCAAAATCACTAAACAGCTGCTGGAGTTTTTCCTGTAATTGCACCAAATAGCAGGTCCAGAGTCCAGTGTTGTGACTGTCCTTCACGCCATATTTTATATTACATTTTAATCCACTCTGTACTTTAAGTGTGGTGTTTGTAGGATGGAGGATTAGGGCCACATAATAAATACAATTGCGAAGAAAACATCATGATATTATGAAAATAAAGTCATAATATTACAAGAAAAACGTTTCGAGAACAAAATGTCGTACGTTATAAGTGGATGAGGCAGATTCGATTACATGTCCTAATTTTCTGATTGGTGGAGCTTGTAGGGACCAAATGCAACCTGAAGATCTGGAGACGGTACTAGTGGCTGAAAATACCGCTGCAACTTCATGTTTTTCGGGAAAGAAATCATTTTATCTATATTTTGATTAACAGGCGACAACGTGTTGTTATGATATTCTGCCAGAACTGAACATCAACCAAAGATTAAGCAATGAAGAACTGTGCTCT
>NTHP01000150.1:370231-381213 GCA_003416845.1 Oplegnathus fasciatus
TTTTTTTTTTAAGTAAAATGTGGTCTAAACTAAATGCGATTTTCAGTAAAGGTTAACGAACTAATAATAGTCAATATTTATAGCATTTCTTATTCTTTTGTCATTATTTTAGTGAAAAGTTCATCACAATATATTACTTGCTAGGTTGATATAAATCTATGAATGTAGAGAATAATGTTCACATGTTGCTTTTGGTTGAAGAAGCCCAGATTTCATTGTGTTTCTCCCACTTCTGAACCTAAACCCATTCCCTGAACCACAATGTGCAAAAGAAATGAAGAAACTGGCACCAGCTGGTCCACAGCGACAGCCCAGGAAACATGTTTTACCTGCAATTTGTTGTTTCCCAACTTGAAAGTTTGCAGAAGTTGCAGTTTGACATGTGTTGAGTCACTGCTTTCATCATTTCTGCCAAAGTAGTGCACAGTTATTAGTGCATAGCAGTGTATAGAGTACTTTATAGCATTAGTATGGAATGGGGACTCACTGTAACAAAATCTAGATTCATTCCAGGGGTCATAATAAAAAGAAAAAAAAAATCTTACACAAAAATACTTTTACCTCTTAGGTGCTTTAAAAATCCCTTAAGTGAAGCTTTCGGTTGAACTGCTCATCACTAATGTAACCTGTGATGAAGGCTGCTTTCTAAAGCCTCAGTTAAGCTGAAACTTTGCTTCATTTTAAAGGGTCACAAGCGAAGAAATGTGGGGAACCACAGCTTTGAGTTAACAGACACAGTATTAACTCACCAATGAAGAATTCTGGTACTGATGCAGTTTCCAATCCTGAAATTCTCAAGTTTCCTGCTGAAAGGTAAGTGATGTAAAACATATTTAAAGAGACTAAAAACAACATTTCACATCTCAGACTGTGGAGAGGATCCAGCCACATGTATGATGTTTTACTTTATGTCAAACAAGGAGATGCTGCAGTTGATTTTTATCGTCTGAATCAAACAGGGAAGACAAAAGGCCGCTGTAAAAGTTTATCATCTAAACAGTGAGATCATCTCCTGGAGGGTTTTTTTTGTCTTCTGACTCACTGTATTGCTTTTCAGATGCTTGCTGCGCTGCCAAAAGTATGACCAAAACTCCCCCTTAAAACATTTTTTTTTTTTTAAAGTAGTGACGGTGCACTGACTCAGATCATTTATCCCTCTCCTCTCCCAGCAGATTCAGCAAGAAGCAATGACACAGAGGCAGTTTGACATTTAATTCTCTGCAGGTAGGTGGTACATTCTCTGGTTCAGGTCTCAACACACCTTGATGGGTTTTACAGCGATATAGAAAAACGCATCACTGACAAAAAGATGAAATATATCTTGTTTTCTCTACAAGGAATCCAAAAGAGAGGACAATACATTCACCTGCTGAGGTGAAGGATGGACTCTGTACAAAGTCTGTGTTTGTGGTGAAGAAATACAACGTTAGGATGGAGGAAAATCTCTGTACAACAATGGAAACATGGATTTCTACTACAAACAGGCCAGAAACAAACATCTGTACAGTTTCTAATTGTTTGGCACTATTCCCAAACCTAATACATTTATCTATAACATTACATGAGTCTGTAGATGGTGGAAAAGCAATTACAGGGTTAAAGGTTGAGCTGATGTGGTGAATGTCGCCCTCCTGTGGTTAAAGGAAGGGAACAATCCTGAAATATCACCCTGATCAAAGATGATCTTGTAAACGGGTCTAATTCAGGTTAAAAGACATCTAGACGTCCAGGGCCAAATGTGGTTGAGAAGTGAAAAGTTTTTAAAACGTCCTGGTTACATTTCGCCATCATTTAAACAGCATTTCAAGCGCTGCTTCACCCTGAAATATAGACACTGAAATGCTTTTGAAACAGCAGTTACATGTAACCTCCACGTGGTTGCAAAATCATTAGCTTGATAGGAAATCAGTGAAAAACATGAAGATTAAAAGTTCATTCTTGACAGTAGCCATAAGGTCCAATTTGGTGGCTGTTCTGGAGCTTTCAATTATATCACACGATCTTCCTCAGCAGATGTAGTTGCACAATTTGGAGTTTGTAATTTTACATGTTCACATTTCCGAGCACTTTAAATGCTTCTTTTCTTTAAGGAATTAGCAAGTTCTGCTGCAGAAAACTACCTTTTTAAGACTTTCGTCTAAATTGTAACTTTTTCCTCGTGAAATACTGAATATTTTAATGTTTGCGTAATGGGGGATTCATGGTACAAATGTCTGACTTGGCAGCGCTCGTGTCATTGGACAACTCAAATGGTTGTATGATTTCAAAATTCATCATGTTAGAGTTAAAAATACTGTGTACTGACAGTACAGAACTGTAGTTATTAAATTGGGGTTTATTTAATGGACTTTGGCTGATGTGAAGCATCCATGTCTGTTTGTATGAAGTCAGATCTATGGGAGCTTTCAGAAAAATATGTGATTACGACTTGGATATTGACGTGAATCCTATTTACAAGACGGAAACTGGTAGTTACAGTGACTCCCATATGAAGTGAATGCAGCATGCCACCTTTAAGAAATCTGAGGTCAGAAGGGAAAATCACTTTCTGGTGAAACTTCATTTCAAGGGAACCTCTGACCTGGACATAAAAAAAACAAACTTATCAACCGTTTTTGGCCCAGGTTTAATCTTTTGACGTGAAAATTGCAGCCAGAGTATTAGATCCTGTTTGGTAGAGAAAAGTAGGGAACAGCATGCATTACTGAGTGTTTACATATTACATAGTTTTCACCTGCAGCTGGTGCACATCTGTGTGTTTATGTGATTGATTACATATTCCAGGTGTATGGAAGTGAGAGCTCTTGTTACAGTCGTGTTCAAACTCCACATTTTTAGACCAAATACGTCACAATGATTCACAACGATCGGTCCTGTTTCAGAGGATCCTACAAACGCAGCTTCATCACATGACCACTGCAGAAGGTAAGAAATAGAAGCCATAAACTGCACTCTTAAGCCTCGACCTGTTGTTAATAACGGGGGGATACTGATAAATAGATGCTACATGAATATATTATCTCATCTCGCACTGTAAAATCAGGCATCATGGATTCCTCATGAGTTCCTCCTACTCTTGTCAGAGTTGACAAAGATCACCTGACCGACTAATTTTGGGAGGAGAAGCAGGTCCAGCCTGACCGTCTGATGGTCTACAGAAATGTCCTTCAGAGGATCCAGCCCCCCGAACTGGAGCACAGCTATTGTTTCCTACTGAGGTGCCAAAACTAATGCAAATTAGTTGATACTAAAATCACACAGATGTACTTCACAGTGAGCATTCATTCGATGATTTGCAGATCAAAAGACATCAAGGTTAAAATCAGGCTCATTTGGTACCAAAGTGAAGCTTTTCTTTGTTTTTTTTTAGAAGTTTAAGTTATATATAACCATAGTTTTAGCCAGAGCTGTCGTCAAGATCACTTAAGTTGAATTTGAGTCGAGCAGTTTTGAGACAGAGTCAAAACCGAATCCAAAAAACAAAACAAAAAAGTATACTGTACAACTGTTGCGCCCAAGTTTTGCATTATTTGCTAAAATATTCTTGTGTATTATAACACAAATACATCGGTGAATAAAACTACACGTCTAAAATGTGAATGACCTGTTGTTACATGGCACACTATGAAAAATGAGCATTAGACTGAGTACCTACAGTGATTTACAGCTTTACAGTTACTATATTTTGTTGTGAAGCAGCCACATGTTGAAAGTCGTTTAAATGTTGGTTAAACAATAGTTAAATGTAACCTACACATAAAAAAACTAAACATTTTCAACCAAATTCAGCCCAGATTTAAGCTAAACGTCCAGACGTCTTTTGAACTGCAAATCACCAAATCAATACTCAGCGAGTTGTACACAAAATCTAATTTCTGGCTCTGATCTCTCCACTGCTAAGATGTCTGCATCATTCTAGCTGAACGTTGGATAGTTTATAGCTGAACTGTAGTTTACATTTACAGTGAATGTAGCTTATGAAGAAGGTTCAAGGAAAACAACAAAAAAACCAAAGGGAGTCTGGTATGGTATCAGTATAGATGAAGTGTTAGTAGAGTCCATGCAGCTAGAGTTAGTTACGCAGTTCTAGGTAGTAAAGATGAAGGTTGTGTGTGTAAAATTCTGAATAATATTATGTACATGACAATGATACTGCATCCACTTTCATATAATCAACAGAATTATTTAGTCTCTTTCATTTTCTGATGTCCGTGTCTTTGTCTTTAAAGTTTGCATCTTCAATGTTTTCCGACAAGAATCCAAAATGTTTTTTAAAAAAAATGTTTTTGAATATTTATCTGACATTTTCTTCTCCATTTGTGCTGCGTTCAAGAGGTGCCAAAAAAAGTGGGAAATTCCAACTTCCAACTGGGAAAATCTGCAACAGGATGCGCCCTTAAAGTCGGAAGCTCCAGTGGGAAATCTGGGATTCAACATTTTACGAAAGGGAGTCGTCATTATGACATCAGAGCACGTAAGTCCTGCAGAGTGTTGATTTCATGTATCGTGTTTATGATCCTACAAATTCACTTTTGATCGTCTCTGTAACAGGAACAATTTTTTGGGGGGATTTCTGACCTCTGACAGCAAAACCACACACACACACACTCTTTCCCTTCATATTCCTCCTCTTCTCGCCCTTCATCATACCATCGTCTCCGAGCTCGAGCCTTTCCCGGTGAAGAAGTCCCAGAAATTAGCGGCCGGTGACGGTTTGCTCTCCTCCTGCGGCGTCTGTCTCACCCAGATGCTGCTCTCTGTCGACCCGCTCAGACTGGAGCAGCTGCCGCTGCCGCCTCCGCTGCCCAGGGTGAAGCTCAGCGCGGAGCCCAGCGGGCCCCTGCGGTCCTGGGTGTCGGGGTCCTGACCGTGGAGTCTGGAGGTGGAAGACGAGGAGGGCTGGGCCAGGCTCAGCAGGTTGTGGTGGGAGTGGAACTGACGCATGTGGCGGATGGATTTACCTGGAGGGACCTCACCTGCGGGAAAACAGGACACTTTTCTTGCTTTAGTGCTCATGAGCAAGCCTCTGAATCCCCTTTCTTTAGGGGAAACTATCAAATTCTCTTATTTTCGTCCTTTTTGTTCGACCGATTAAATACAAAATTATTCATAAAGAGTTCAGACAATGGAAGATTGTTTTTACCTTTTGATATATCGTTATTTCTTAATTTGATTTCAAGATTAACATACACAAATTCTCATACTAAGACTTTTCTAAAAACTAGAAAACTCAAAAGACTATGAAACAACCACAGTAAGGCACGATCATCCCATTTACTCGTCTCCCTTCTGTGAATGTTTTGGCCAGGACTCTTTTGAAAAAGAGATTTTTATCCAAACGGACCATGGGTGGTTAAATGAAGGTCAAAAATGAAAAAGAAACGTAATTGTTAAAAACAGAGCTTAATTTTTATTATTACAGCCTCTCCCACTTTCTGTCTGTCACAACTAGGTGGTGCTGTGGCCACATTTATCATCCCAGCACACTCATGTTCTAAAACATTCAGACAACTTCCTGTAGTTTGTCTGTGGGCCAAGAGAGGCAGAGTATTCAGTTTTTTATTTAACACAAACATGAACATTTTATTTTAAAGATGCTTTAATGTACTGAAGTGAAAGCACACATCTCTGCATCAGTCACTGTATCTGGACAGACGTCCACAATAAACAAATAAAACCTTGAACAAGATGATTTGTGGCCTCTCTGTCACTCCTGTCTCGTGACTCCACGGAGTCAAGATTTCAGAAATAATGACGTCATAAGTATCTAAAAATGTTTTCATCCTTTGGATTTTTCATAATTAGCTGTTCAATTATATATTTTTTAAACTTAATTTAAATGGAGCCGTTCTTCTGTTTATTAACTCAAGACAACAAACCAAATTCTACCAAGTGTCTCAAAGGTTTGTCTCCATTGTCCCTGTAACTGCTACCAAATGACATCATTCTTTATGTAAACTTCTGAGGAAAATATTAATACCTGTGATAGAAAAGCATTCCCTTTTTATTTCCCAACATAAAAAGGTATAAACTAAATTTTTGGTGAAAAAAAAATACTGAATCCTGGTGGGAAAATGCTGGATCTAGAAATACTGGAATCAGCCTAAAAATGTGTATGGTTTTTTTGGGTTACTAAGATCCCTAAATGTCCTCAGTGGGAGCTACAACCCTGTTTGGAGTCAGTTTTGTTTTCCAAAACTGGGACATTTCACAGCTTAATGTCACACAAATGATGTTGCTCCTCGTCCCCAGTCTCTGTTTGCCTTTGACTGACAAAGGATAATCAATTTTTCACTTCTCCCACCATGTGACTGAACCAAAACCTCTGAAATCTTTGGCTCCATTTGCTATGGAAGAACGGCGCCCTCTTCCTGCGGTTATATGCTGTAATGCAGTCCAACAATTCAATTAATTGTTGTTAAAATGTTACAATTAGCACCTGTGATCAGGATTTTAGAAACAATAAGGTCACATATCCAAACATGCATAAAATGTTCTATTAATTTGAATATTTGTTTTATTTTATCTTCATTTGATCATCTACAATTATCGTTGTATTCCAGAGTTTCCATATCGTCTAAAAGATTTTTTCGGAGAAACTTGTTTAAGTTTTTTTAATATTTGTATTTATGAACTTTTCTTGGTTAATAAAATTTTTCTTGACCTGAAAACAGTCAAATTGAAAAGCACAAAGTTTAAAAAAAATCCTGATGTCAGCCTTGTCTTGTCACATCCTGTGCCACTGTAAATAATAAAATGTGGGTCACACGTCAGGTGACTAACACGATGAATAATGAACGAGTACCGTATCTCGTTTCCTGCCGCTTCCTGTTCTGGTTCAGTTTGAGCACGTTGAGGAAGACCTCGCTGGTCAGGCTGCCCTCGCCGCCGTTGCCATCGGGTGGGAAAAGCGGTGACGGGGGCTCCAGCGGGGACAAACTGCCACTGGACGCTCCCACGGAGTCCAGAGACGCCCCTGTATCCCGCCGACCCCCCGACTCACTGCTGCTCTCCACCGTCAGATGACTGCCGCTACGAAGGGATGAAAAAACACACAAATGTGGCACCAGAAGTTTGTTAAACAAAACATCGGATTTGATACTCTTGTGAACTTGACTGGTTGTCATGGTTACCTGAGTTTCCTACGGAGCAGATAGTCGATGATGTCCGGGTCTGTCTGGATCAGACTCATCAGGACCTCCTGCTGCAGCTCAGCAGAAACCTTCACACATGCAGAGATATATTAGTTTACCACTGGAGACACAGAGGCCGTGTCTTCTGTTTTATTTGCACTATTTGTGGTCCGTGAAGGGACCCCAGATGTGTTGAAGTGGACTTAAAAGATCTTTTCTGTATAAAATAAAAAGCTATAAAACTTTACCTAAATCCATAAAGGTGCACCAGAAATTACCCATCCATGTCTTTTACTTTCTGTCTTAAAATCTTTATTTTGAAGTTAAAATTAAAGTAAGAAAAGCACTTTCTAGTACCTTTTGTGCTTTTTTTCGATATGATAGTTTAACATTTAATATTTTAATAAATGTATACTCGAAAATGTATAAAAATGTAAAATATTTTGCGGTGAACAAATCTTTATTTGCAAATGGAGCAGAAAATAACACATAATTCAAATGTTTTACATACACATATATCCATGCCCCCCCTTCCCTCGTCATCCTTTTCCACGGTGGCATCCTTCCTAATAGCCCCCCCAACCACCTACCCCAGGGTCTCCCGTGGACTGCTTATCCATAGTTTAATTAGTTAAAAGGTGCAGTGTAAAGTTTATTCTTTATTTGCGGTGCTGCATGTGACCACATCTCCACATCATCCTCATTAATTCAGGAAATGTAAAATATTTCAAGTTTTGTATAGAAATACAAGATGCAAAAAAATCTCTTCTTACGGGTAAATTCAGTCCAAAAAAAAAAGCCAATGAAAACTGTTTCTGGAAAGAAGTATTGCTGTTGAGTTTTTGATGCTTTGAGCACCACAAACATTTAATTTAGCTCCATTGTATCGAGGTGGTGACAAATATCTCAAAGCCTCAGCACATAAAACCAAAACCACCTGCACGACTAGATACCAATAATTTGGTGAACTAACCCTTTAAAAGTAGTACCACCTCTCTGGTGCAATGACAAGATTTGGAGGCTGAACGTGCGACCGTAATCTCGGGCCGTACCGTGAAGAGTCTCCTGTAGTTCTGGACCAGCACCAGCGTCACGTTGATGATGGCCGTGCTGTCCTCGATCCCCATCGCGTAGATGTGAGGACTCGAATCTCCTCTTTCCCTCTGCAGCAGGTTGGGCCCGAAGATCACCGCCAGGTTCGCTGCTGTCATCTTGTTACCGGGGATCTGGATGAAGAGAGGAGGAGGACGAAGGAGGAGGGAGGAGGGGAAGTTTGGAGGGGAGGAGATAAAGGAAGAAAACGTGTGAATCAACCTTTTCGAGGTAAAGTGCGGAACAGAAGGAGATGATGTGTTTGATCTGAATCAATGGGTTTAATTTTGTTTTAAATTTTGGGCTCTCAGCCAGCAGTGTTGGGAAGTAACTCAGTACATTTACTCAAGTACTGTACTTATACACGTATAATGTACGTCTAATTTTGAGGTACTTTACTTGAATATTTCCATTTTCTTTATAGTTCAACCCAGAGAGAAATGTTGTACTTTTTACTGCACAACATTTTTGCAGATTCAGATCAATAATACAAAATATAATCAACAAATATATTATGATGTATTATTATAGGTTAAGATAAGATTTTATTGATCCCTTGCTGCATAATAAGTACATTTACTTTAGTGCTTTAAGGATATTTTAATGCTAATACTTTTGTTTGAATGCAGGACTTTTACTTGTAATTAAATATTTCTACAGTAGTATAGTAGTAGTGTAGTATTGTTACTTTTACTGAAGTAAAAGATCTGAGTGCTTCTTCCATCGCTGCCAACCAGCAGTCACAACATAAATCTCGGTGGCCACCAGATGTTTAACAGAACAAGAAGAAAATATATTCCTGCTGCACATTTCTTTTATTTTTACATTTTTATTCTTTTGCTGACTTTTTCTGTTTTCTCTAAATTTTCCAACAAGTCTCTTTTAAAATACTAAACAGTTTTTCCACTTTAAGATTCTAAAATTATCCAAATAAAACAGTCTGAGAAGGAAAAACACAGTTCGTAGACATGCTGTGTATCTTTGTAAACTTGCTTTGTTTACTGAGATAATTAAAGAAAACATAGTTTTTAACTAAGTTCTCTGCAGGAAAAAACTACTAAAAAGGACTATCAGGTTGGTTGCGGAGTATTAAAGTACTATCACAATAGTTTTCCATGTTTTAGAATTTTAATGACAAATCGTGTAAAAGTTTACACTGACCATTTTCAGAAGCATATTTTCTAGATTGTAGATGAAACGTCAAAATTGGTGCAGCATCGGCCAAGATCTCCTGACATTTAGTTCCTACTCTAAAGCTCTTAAAATATTCTGGATCCTATCCATCCCATAATATTAGAAGTTACTATACAACTGTTTTCACAGGCTGTTGATGAGTAAACTGATCTTCATGTGTAAAAGCGAGTCAGTAGCCCACCTCCTCGTCATTGGTTCCTATGCTGTCCTGGGCGAAGCTCTGCACGGTGTGTAGCAGGCTGAGGAGTCGCAGCAGGGTGTCGCAGTTGCAGGGAGGCAGCAGGTAGAGGAGGTGCTGCAGGTACTGAAGCTGGTCTGCTCCCCTCAGCACTGCAGGAGGCACAGAGAGGAGGAAGAGGAGGAGATTTTTAGTTCGATAGTAGAGGTGTTCATGCTGTTTAGTCACTGTGTGTGTGTGCTTACGGTTGGCGTGCAGGAAGGCGGGGTAGAGCTCTCTGGGCAGCAGAGGATCAGGCATGTCTCTGAGGAACTCTTTGAGCAGCGCCGCCACGTCATGGACGCTGTGCTCCTCGTCCAGCTGGACGTCCACCCCCATGTCGAAGTCCTCCCGCAGCTGAGGAGCACACAAACAAACACACGGAGAGGTCAAACAGGAGTCGCTCTACCCCCGATGGAGATGATTTCTCAAAAACAGGATATCACACATCATCAGCTTTTCACTTGAAGATGATTTTTATATTCCAGCGTGAAGAGGAGACTGGCAGGAAACACGAGGCAGTGACTCGAGAGAGGATTCACACTGAACTCCTCAATTTTATTATAGGTGGTAATAATCCACTGCTGTCCGAGTACGAGTAACACAGTGTGGGACAGTTTTAGGGACACAATTTCACTCACTCAGGAATAACAAAATCAAATAAAAATGTTCAGTTATTGTTAATTATTAATGTTATTTTTAGATTTGTTTATGTTTTGTCAGTTTTATATTCTGATCCTGAGCAGTGGTGGAGTGTAAATAAGCATATTTCAAGTGCAAATTTAATGTACTTGTACTTTACTTGAGTATTTCCATACTATGCTACTTTATACTTGTACTCCACCACATCTCAGAGGTAAATATTGTACTTCTTACTCCACTATATTTGTCTGACAGCTTTAGTTACTTTTCAGATTACAGTTTTTCATCCCCTTCCCGTCCAGTGAAAACCATGTATCTCCAAATTTGGTGATTTTGAATGTTTATAATAAACTGAAGGATGAAGTGTTCCTTTATGTGTTGAGAAAATCCTCCTCCTTCTTCAGATAAATAAACTATTTAAACCCTCCTTGGATCAGCTGGAAAAAGCTGAAAACAGGCTGTTTTTCTGAGCTCATGAAAACTTTTTAGAGATACGTGGTTCTCACAGGACAGCAACGCTGCAAACATATGATGATCTTATAGACCATGATGCATTGCTGTAGATTAAACAAGCCACCAGTATATAAAGTAGTTAAAATGAGCTCAACCTTAAACAGCTACAGCAGTAAAATGCAACATACACATTAATGCAGCAGTGATATTAATCCAGAAACATCAGATATAAAGTAAAACACTGACAGGGA
>NTHP01000150.1:395454-405842 GCA_003416845.1 Oplegnathus fasciatus
AATTTAAAGAAAAAAAGAAGATAAAATAAAGCAGATCGCTGCACTAAAGTCAAGAAAAATGATCTGACTAGAAAAACCTTTCAAGAAGTTTGAATCTGGCTGTAATTATCTCACAGCTCTGGCACATTTTTGCACCTTAAAGACTTTATTTGTGTCTTTACAGAGAAATAATTTGGCCCGTTGCCTGCTACAGAATACCTCCGAAGAAAAATCTCATTTCATCCTGGAGGATGTTTGCCAGTCTGTGGTCTTGAACCCTGATCATCCAGTTGAAGGACGTGCTGTCCAACGACTGATGCATCCTGCCAACCCTGCACGTAAAGTGACTCTACTGTGTCTAAAACACACAGGAGCACACTGATGTTATAAAAAGGCCAGTGAGGCATCAGAGCTCACTCTACATGTGTGATTCACATGCATGAAACAGGAAACACAGAGCAGCTTAATCAGGGGTTGCATCTATACTTAACGCGCTCACATTCACAGAATCGTGAACACACACGGGATTGTTTGAATGAAGACACATGGACAACTAAAACACACACACGTGCACAGTCACACCAGGGTAATAAATGTCCCAAGCAGGTCACACAGCCATGGCAGACTGGGAGGATGCCACGTTAAAGCCTTAAAGGTACGGATTGACTCAGCTTGAAATAACTCAGGTTGTGTGAGCTCTTACGCAGCAGCATGAACGAATCATTCACCGGATGATCAGCAGAGAAAACAGGCTAAATTCATAAAGGAAAACACTAATTATCTACTGCTTTTTAAAGCTGTACGCATACAAAACGACTGTACAGAAGATCAAAGTTAAACCAGAAAATACTGGACAGTTTCAGGAATATTTTGAATGTCTTCCTCCATTTTTACGACCAAATTCGTTTGTATAAGTGGATAATCTGACTTCATAAAACTTTGTGATGCCCTGTCAAGGCACGGTATCCTTCTGTCTCTAAAAAGCTGTTAAATAATGCTCTTATAATCCAGAGGGATGGAAGCTAAAACTATGAAATAGTTGAATAATATAAATAATAATGAAGGATTTGGCTATTTCAGCACCAAATCTCAGTCCAAGACTAATTTATTTGTATAAAACATCCCTCAGGTGGAATTTCTTGTTTTCCGGAGGGCAAAAGGAAAATTTGGGATAATGTTTCTGTTTAATTCTCTCTCCTAATCCCTTTGGTTTTAACATTTCTGCTGTTTGATTTGAGGCCGATCTGACCAGCCCTCCTCCACGTGTGCCTCCATCAGGCTCACGGATAAGCTCCTTGACCGGTGACCCGCTGGCCAACTGCCAGTTAGCATTAGCTTGTAGCCTCAGGTGCAAGCTAACGGTCACTGGCTCGATGAAAGGCCACAAGCTGAGTTTTAAACAAGCTAATGGCTAATGTGTGAAGCTACACAACACAATTCACTTAATAAAATTTAACACTGGTGTTGGATGCTAAGTAGAGATCATGAGACACAATAGCTTCTTAATAAGCTAACGGTCTGGTAGAGAATGATGTCAAAAGCTGCTTTTTAGCAGCTCTCAACTGCTAGCTGTTGGCTAGCTAACACAATAGAGATTTACTCCATTAATCCACTTTATGAAAGCTGTTCCAAACACTCAGATCACCATTATAATGGTGATTTACTTATTTAAATGTCACTTTTAGACCAAATAGTTCCAGGTAATAAGAAGGAACCAGTGGTGGAAAGTAACTAAGTACATTAACTCAAGTACTATACTTACAATACAGTTTTGAAGTACTTGTACTTTACTTGGGTATTTCCATTTTCTGCTACAGTACTTTATACTTCTACTCCACTAAATTTCAGAGGCAAATATTGTACTTTTTACTCCACTACATTTATTTTGAAAAATTAAGTTACTCGTTACTTTGTAGATTCAGATTAATAATACAAAATCTAATGAACAAATAAATTATGATGCAATATTATAGATTAAGAAAACATTATTGATCCCTGGGGGACAAATTCACAGGCTACCCAGCAGATAAAGTAGTTGAAATTAGCTCCATCTTTACCAGCTGCAACATTAAAGTGATGAACACATTAATGTATCAAGAATTATCATCCAATAATATCGTTCTGAAATGGGCCATTCTGCATAATGAGTGCTTTTACTTTTGGTACTTCAAGTACATTTTCATGCTAATACTTTTGTACTTTTACTTAAGTAAAATTTGAATGCAGGACTTTTACTTGTAACAGAGTATTTTTACACTGTGGTATTGCTGCTTGTATTTCTTCCACCACTGGAAGGAACTAAAGTCAAGCTCTAAATTAGGAATTTTAAGTCCCGTTTGAGCAGTTTTGTTTGTGTTTTCACCACATCAGAAGATTAGATAAATTAGTCGGATTAGAAAACAACAGTGTTGTTTGATCACACATACAGTGAAACAACACAGAGCAACTGCTTTGCTCTTTACATTTCCTGTGGCAGGAATGAATATAACGAATGGATGCATGCAGTGGTCGAAAAAGAGAATGGAAACTACAAAGCGCTTGTGTTTGGTTATTTGAGTTTACAAGGATTTATTTCTGCTTTAGTACTTAACCGTCCTGACCTTGGTCACTTTCTATCAGCCCCTTTCATTCTCTCTCATGTTATTTTCTGTGCACATATGGTTCTTTATCTGATGATTTTTAGACTAGTCAGGAAGCCAAACTACATGTCATAACATCAATAAATATTACAAAAAATGTTTACGTTCAGCACTGCCAGCTCCACCACGAAAGTTCCTGGAATATCAGAAAATACTACCCCCCTGGAGCAGGGACTTGGCACCAGGATCAGCTAAGGAACTAAATTTAGTCCCTGATTTCTCTAGTCAAAAAAGTGTCCTGAGATCCTAAAATGGTTCGTGGAGCCCTGGAAAAGTCTCTGCAGAGGAAACAGGCCAATCTCGATGATTTTTGTTGTCAACTATTAGGACAAGGATTTGTTTTGTGCTGTAATTGTTTCAGTATGTGGTATAATGGGGGCTGCTCTTCAGGAATTTCCCATTGGGTGACTCAACAGTAATAACCACATATAACTTTAATCAACATCAGTGGTCGTTTGACATTTTCCCACCTTATTTTAAGTGAATATACACGGCATCAACAATCGCAGGATGGACACTTTGTCTGGTAGAAAGAGTTTTCCCTTCACTCCACCCTGAGTAACCCGGTACATCTCAAACAAACACAATGTCCCCTGCCAACAAGAACGGGCTCCATCCACTGAATAAGATGTCATCAGTTAATGTGTCTTACTCACTGCACTCATGGCCCTGTTTGATCAGTAAGCTCGTGCTTATTCCTCAGTCCTGACGTCTGTTGGCAGGAACAGCCGAGCTGACCACTCCATGCCACCGCTGCCTCCTGACATTTGGCCACGTCTCCTGGCATCGAATGCCAACTACGGCGGTGTTAGCTGCTTGTACTGGAGGTGTTTGCTTGTTTAAAGTAAACAGTTGAGGATTTAATAGTTGGCTGTGGCAGCTTGGAAGTCTCAGAGCCAGGCAGCCGAGCTAACGGGACAACTTTAGACAACTGAGGCTTTACTGCTACAGAGTTACAAAAAATATGAGCAAAGTCTCTGCAGGTTTCTGGGAGTTGGGTGTTTTTAATCAACCTGAGAAGGAGTTTACGTTCTACAATTGCACACAAATTACATTTAGTAGGTGTTTTAAGGCTGATTTTGATTTGATTTGATTTGTTCTAGTCGTGGTGCCAGACTTTCCCAGCTTCCAGCTTCTCAGTTGATTGGTTGATTGAGACAAATGCATGTACATGTATATACATATATACATTATATATACACACATTGACATATGCTGTATACACACACACACACANNACATATATATATATATATATATATATATATATATATATAAATACTATTTTACTACTATTTTTCATTTTCAGTTTTGAGGTGTAAAAATGCTATGAAAATCGTTAACGAAGAAAAGAAAAACATATTTTTCTGGGTCGGTACTTTTAGATTTGACTGTGTTTTGTCAGAAATTTGATATAAAAGGGATTCAGTATTTCTCCACCAGAATTATATTTCTGGCAATAAGAGTAAATCTTTGAAACTGCATTTAGACACTCATGTAAGGGGATAACATACTACTTGAAATATATTTTGACAGTTAATGATAGGCGGATATATATATATGGCGGATATATATATATCAAATGTAAAAATTTACAAAGCTTTTGAAGCTTTTTTTGGTTCCAAGTCAAACATTTGCAAGAGTTTGGTTTTAAGGAACAGTAAGACTGAACTGAAATATAGTAAGCTTTACATTTATTTTTACACTCCATTTTAATTATCTACATAACAGTATTATTTATTGATATCATAAGTTATATTTTAACTTGTCTGATAATCTTACACCTTCTTTTGTACTGAGGTTTTGGGGCTCCGTAGGGGTTGTGTAGCATGGGGGAATCTGGATTTAAGGCCTCTGTATTTCTAAAATCCTGGTTACGGACTTGTACGGCATACATCTCCAAAACAGACAAACAAACAAAAAATCTCACTATGTGTGATCAGCGCATTACTAAAGTTAGCATATCACTGATGAGACTCCACTGGACCGAAGTTAACAGTAAAACAAACACTAAACCTCAGAGGAAGACAGCTGTGTGTGTCTGACTGGTTAAAGCCTTATTGTTCAGGAATTTCACTGCTTTCTTTCTCTAGTATTCCCATCCTCGGGTCATCGTCTGTTACTGGCAGACTGACGGAGATATATTTAGCTGCTGTTCAGTACTACTATGTCCCCTTCACAACACCAGCAGCTGGATGATAATATTGGTCCCACAGGGCATTGAGCTTAGTGCATTTAAAAACATGTGTTTATTTAACACAGGATGTCCTCTGTGTAAACCCTGGTGAAACAACACAAACTATAAGAAGCGTATAACTTCTAGTTAACCTTTTCCCAAAAATAATGTCTGAAAAAAGCAGGATGGAGGGAAAAGCAGCAAAGAGATGTACACACATATTGGAGGTGGAGTGGCTGGGAAAGAACTACAATGGTGAGCTCTTTTTTATTTTTGCATAACTTCTGTCTGCTTTCATGTGCAACACCATGGATACCTCTGAGGAGGGACTGTTTGAAAGTCTTTCTCCATCTGCAGGATTCATCACATCTAGACTACTCAAACACAAAAAACAGCTGAATTTTTGGTGAGAAGTCAAAACAGGCAACAGGTATAAACACACAGTATTGACCTAGTTTCTTTCAAGCATGCCCTTATCCCTTAACACTTGGCAGTCCAAATAAACATTTGGCACTCATTCGATCTGCATCCACCAACGCTGAGCCCTGCGTCCAAGCTGCTGCACCTCCCTCCACCTCCTCAGCCACTCCGAGTAACATCATTTAGTCGTAAGTAAATTATCAGCAGCAGATTTTGTTCCAGCTCATCACACGGGCAGAACCACATCGCCAAACTGAAAATGTTTAAAACCCTGGCATGAGTGCAACAGCACGATAAAAATGTTAAACTGTTGTCAGTATGCTCTAACGGAAGTGCTTAACTTTCCGAAATCGACATTCATGCCCACATTCATGCTGTGATTTGTCCGCTGTAGGGAGATGACAAAGTAAGCAGGGTTTGATTTTCCCTTTTTCCCTTCTTAACTCAAGTACTCCTGTCACTTTGTGTTCGTACAGAGACTCAAACACCATGAGTGCTTTCCAGGAGAGACTGTCTGAAAATGTGCACCGTAATCCACATTTTTAAACCATTATCAAGTATTCAGATCCTTTAGTAAAAGTACCAGTGCAACAATGCAAAAATACTCTATTACAGGTAAAAGTCCCACTTAGGTAAAAGTACTTGTCTGGCAAATTATTATATATTACATAATATTTTGTTAATACTGATGCACCAATGTGTAAACAGCATTTTGCTAGCTGCTTGGGGTGGAGTTAGTTTTAACTACTTCATATATAATTAGATATTTTAGTCCAGTGGTTCCCAACCTAGGAGTCGAGCCCCTCCAAAGGGTCACAAGATAAATCTGAGGGGTCGTGAGATGATTAATGGGAGAGAAAAAAAGAAATAACGAAGTTTTGATACAGAAAGTTGTCTTCAATTTTCAGACTTTTCTCTAATCTTTGCTTTTGTTGTGAAATAATGGATGGTTTTACCACTTTGAACCTCAAACAGTTACTTAAATGAACCCATTTGTTTAAGTTTAGAGGTGAAATGTGGAACAGCTGACAACTCAGAGACACTCAGAAACGTGACAAGAGGCCCCAACTAGGGTCAGGAGCCAAAACGGTTGGGAAACTGTGGTTTAATCTGTAACAATATAAATGTATTTTTAGCAGCTTTTTGTTTTTGAATAAAATCTTAATCTGAAAAGTAACTAGTAACTGTCAGATAAATACAGTAGAGTAAAATGTACAATATTTCCCTCTGAGATGTAGTGGAGTAAAATAGACATACTATAGTAAAATATAAAGTACCTCAAAATTATACTTAAGTACAGTACTTGAGTAAATGTCAGCTACATTTCCCACTGGACTCATCTGAATTTTTTAATATATAATTTGTATCTTGTACAAAAAGACATTTGTCCAACCAAGAGACATTGATTCAGTCTCATTTAAACTCACTGTTTTAACTTTTCATGGAATACATTTACTTTTAAACTGAAACTTAATTATTGAGTCCCTATCCATAATGACATGAAAATACCACATAAATGTAGCTACAAGCTGTCTTGTCAAAAAAAAACCTCCTTCCTGTCCTGGTTTTATGAGACTGTGGTCAGTGAGTGTATTGTGCGTGCGATTTAAGTATTTCATTCACACATTTTTACCAAATGAGCGCACATAGTGAGTACAACGTGTGCATGATTTACTAAAACAAGTTGCTTTCTCCTACTATCTCCTCCTACTCCTACTCGCATGGCTAAATCTGTATCAAATCAAGGAAAAGCAGAAAAACGTTCCCAGTCATTCCTAACAGCTATTGTGAAAGCATTGTCCAATTACATAAAAGCTGTCTTATATCACCATTTCTCCCACACTAACTCCAAACACATTACAGTTACCACTTTGTAATCCAGTTACATGTAATCTGCTACCTACCCACCCCTGAAGGCCACAGAGTCATGCCTCCAGTAGTGGGGGGGGGGAGCAGAGCCAGCAGGAGCGCTGCCAGGTCCCAATGTTCTGTGTTTTGATTAGCAGGGTTAGCTTCAGCTAAGTCCCTGTGTGTAAGAGGCTGGAGGCAGGATTTAAAGACCTGCGCAGACAGCCCGGGAATGTGTGTGTGTGTGTTGTGTGTTTTGGCTCGTATCTTGCACTGCTGTGATAATCACCTGAGAATAGAGAACATCTCTTTATGAGAGGTTGGGGTCACATTGGCAGATGAGCGGCTACATGGCTTAGAGAAAGGAGAGGAGGGAGGTAAAGAAAGCAGAGGAGGGAGATGAGATGTAAAGTGAGAGGCAAACTCAAGAGGGGAAATGAAAAGAAGGGGAGTCGGACTATTACCAACATGGCCCATTTACTGGAGACCTAAACAGAGGACTTAACAAGCAGCACTCCTTTTTAAAACAAAAGTGTAAACTGAAGCTGAAACTAGTTTCTGTGTGAATTAGCTCGGCTGTGTTTATGAAAACAGGAAATGAAAATCAGTATCTGATGCAGAGTTATCAAAGCACGACACTCCCAGATCATTTTGTTCCCATCCAGAACAATGACGGAGTCGGCACATTGTGGTTCAGTTCGGTCAGAGGCTGAATTCCTTTTAACTTCATGGGTTGTTTACAACATCTGAAAGGAAGTTTGTTCAAGAGACAGTGGTGGAATGTAAAGTACATTTACTCAAGTACTGTACTTAAGTACAAATTTTACTTTACTTGAGTATTTCCATTTCATGCAACTTTATACTTCTACTTCACTACATCTCAGGGACAAATGTTGTACTTTTTACTCCACCGTATTTGTCTGACAGCTTTTGTTACTTTACAATTTACAATTTTTCATACCCTTCCTGTCCAGTGAAAACCATGTATCTCCAAATTTGGTGACTTTGAATGTTTGTGAAACTGAAGGATGAAGTGTTCCTTTCTCCTGTTGAGAAAATTCTCCTCCTTTTTAAGCTAAATAAAGTTGTTTTTTTTAAAAACCCAAAAACCTTGAACCCCTGAAAACATGGCTGTTTTTCTGAGCTCATGAAGAGTACAAATGCAGCTCCATCATCGACGTAGAGCTGTATAACTTGTGTAAATTTATCAAAAGTAAAACTTCCAATTGTCAGATAAATGTCACGGAGGGAAAAAGTACAAGATTACTTTTCAGTTCTTCATGTAATGAACGTATGAAGTCTTAAAAAACTCAGGGGGTCCCTGGGCAAAAACTGAGCTGTTGGGCCCCTCTTCACCCCCCAGTTTGTGTTAACTTGACTAAACACATATTTAGTAAAATATCAGCACAATATAAACTGAAATAATGAAGGTTAAAACTACATTATGACACAGGGGCCCTTTACAAGACAGAACCTCAATATTAATGCAGAAGCCTTTATAATCTCAGTTGATCTTGGTTCCAAAACCAATTTGAAATTATAACTAAACAGACTTATTTTTGTAGTAACTGTAGTAATAAGTACTAAAAACATCTATGAGCAACCACAGAAATTACATCACTTTAAACAATGTAAATGTTATGAATGAGATATGACTTTAAGCTTGTTTCTTCCAGTAATCGGGGTATTGGCGTGCAAATAAACACCCTCTACTGACGAAGTTACTGTCGCATTCGTAGGGTGACACAGCGTGACTGTTGAAGAGCATGTCGAGGGCGTTTGTGTTCATTCATTATTGAGTTTACGTTGTAACAACGCAGGACAATGAAACACAAGCTTGACTCACTGAACGCTCCATGAGTCAGTCTGCAGCCACTTGTGCTTTATAAACACAGTATTTCAAGTATGAAAGACCATTAGTGGTAAAAGCCACTGGACGTCAGTGGTGGTGATGCTGTTTTAAAAGGACAGAGAGGACATTGTGTTTGACAAAGCGAACACTACAGAGTCTGTGGGTGTGGGGTCATACAGGGACTTCATGGAAAAACAGGTTATCAGAAGGAGACAAACTGTAGCCAGAGATGGTTTTATGTTCAACCACACATGACTGTGTTTGTGTGATGAACTTACCTCGCTCTTTCTTTTCCTTTGAAAAGGAGTCGAACTTCCTGCGTAGAGATTTCCTACGTTTGCGTATTTCTGTGAGGAAAAACAGACAAAGTCACAGTAAATAAAATTGTTAGTCTTGCTCAAGTATGTGCGTGAACAATGAAGACCGTGTACTATTTGTTCAGGGACGTCCGTCTTTCATTTATTTAGTTATGTAAGTACGTGTATATATCTGTATTTCCATGTGTACTGCTTGTTAAGACGTCACCACTAATAAAGGATAACTACACACATTCATCTCTTTTGTCTCTTTATCAGCCCCTTAATCAACTTAATAAACTCAATCATCACTTCTTTCTCTCAAACGCACACAATTCAGACTGCCTTCATTATGACCTTTTTCCCTTTCCTCTCTCTTTCTCTTCTCCTGAGTGCTTGTACCTCTTCCTCGGCTCCAAGAATAGAGCGGGCCATTTCATTAGACGAGGCCTTGTTGTTTGTTTGAAAAGCCCTTTGCTTAATGGCTGCACTGCCCCAGACATGAAAGACAAAGGAATATAGTGTGTGTGTGTTTTATATGTGCATGTATGTGTGTGAGAAAAATCTAGAGAAAGAAGTAAATTAATAGCACAAAACTATATTTTCAAGACATGATACTAAAGGAAAAACACTTAAAATCCAACTAATATCCCTTTTTGCTGTTGAAAATTATGTCAAAATGATTTTCAAATGTATTGTTCATATTTTTTATATACTAAAAGAAAAAAGTAGAAACAAAACATAATTAAAAAAAACCCTCTAAGACCTAACTAGCTTTTCTGGAGCTTTCAATCGTATCTCACCATTTTCCTCAGCGGATGGAGTTTGTTCAGCTTCACTGCCATCACGTGACCAAGTATGGACACCTAAGTTACCTCCCTGACAACTGAGCAAACTCCATCTGCATAGGAATACCATGAGATGTGGTTGAAAGCTCTGGAAAAAAGCAAGTTAGTGGATCTTTGGTTATATTCAAGCGAGTTAGTGGACCTTCAGTTACTGTACATTTCTGTTTTCTTATTTTGGCAAACTACTACTTAAGAGTAGTAACATTTTTTAGTACTGAAAGAAAGAAAAAAGTAAAACAAACAAACAGAAAAAAACTCAAGGGCTACTCACTAGCTTTTCTGGAGCTTTCAACCAACTCTCACTGTTTTCCTCAGCAGATGGAATTTGCT